>JALIZH010013040.1:0-88136 GCA_030522465.1 Rhipicephalus appendiculatus
TAAACGGAAACGTGGTCACAGTACAGTGAGACGTGCATTAGAATTATTGCCTGCTAAATGTACTTCGAATTGGGATCTTAACTGCCGAGGGATAACAAGTTTCTGTTTTTTTGTTGTTTTTTTGTATTACTGCAAACAAGGTAATCCATGTTGCGGAATAATACGGCGACACTAGTGATGTATCAAATCTAATAGAGTGCGACGAGATTTCATGTTACGATTTCTGTTGTAAATTGACTACAGCAGGAAAAGACCAGCATCCCACAAGGAGACGCCTGGTACTTAGGGCGTTATTGAATTATGGCTTTTAACGCGATAGGCGTTAAAGAGCTCGTTTCGCAGAAATTCCGGCGTCGGCGTCGGCGTCGTTAGGTTGTGAGCGAAAAATCATTATCTTGTCCGTGACCGAAAAATCAAGTAAGATGCAAATAAAATAAATAATAAATATTTCCGGGTGCGAGTGAGGATCGAACCCGGGCCGTCTGCGTGGCAAGCAGGTGTTCTACCACTCAGCCACGCCTCTGCTTGGAAATGTTGTGAAAGGAACTTCCTCTGCTTGGAAATGCACTGAAAATAGCTTTGATGCTTCGCAAACACAAGCGTCCTTTATATAGGCGTAGCAATATAACATGTAATATCCCAGGAATATTGCGTGGTACAAGCGTACATTGCCATCGGGCGTCAGGGTATGTGACTATCATAACGATTTCGTAGTTTAAAGCCGGCCACCCACCACAAACGGGCACACATTACTGTGCGCATTCACTTAACACCACGCAGTGGGTGCATAGCAAGTATGCACTAAGTGGTTGAAGTAGGCATTCGCTATCGCGTTCAACTTTTTAAAGGCGATGATTAAGGGTCCCCCAATTTTTTTCATTAGCCTCACGATAGTCTGGCAATACTAGACCTGTGCGCCGGACCCAAAATCACCGGCGGCGGCGCGCCGGTGTTTCCACCTCCAGCGGCGGCGCGTCAACGGCGCGGGGTTCATCTGATCGGCGGCGGCGCGGCGCGGGGGGGGGTAGATTGAAGAGTTTGTGGGGATATCACTCTGTCTCTTGAATTTTGAAAAAAAAAATCTGTTTCCGCGAAAACGCGAAGCAGTAAATGCGATAGCAACATGTCGTAATGTTATAACGAACTAAGGCTAGCAGCTAACTCTTTTTCATCCGATCTCGCTAAACTGCAAAACACTGGTGTATGGGAATACGGCCGCTCTCGGGAAAGAAGCAGTTCTCACGCAGTTTGTCGTATCAGTGGTCACAGCACGAAGCGGTGAGATGATAGCGCGTAGAAGGGTATACGAGACGCGTTTGCTGATGCCTGCCGAGATAACGCGCGCGCCAGCGCTCGCGAGTGCGCCCTTATAGTCCACGTTCACAGCTGCAAATATCAAGCCACGCAGCTCCCCTCCCCCCCCCCCCCCCCACTCCACCGTCTCCATGCTCCTTCGCCCAGCGAAAGACGGACAGGGCTTCCTTTCTTATTGAGGAGCAACCGATCTCAGGCCTCGCACGCGGTGTGATGTAATCGCATGCGCCCCTACGTTCGATGGAGATGGGCAGCTTGGTTCAATGCTTCAGCCGTGTTCCTCGCTAGCGCTCGCGCGCTTTTACTAGCGGGTGGGTACAGCATGCGATGCGCGTACAAAAGTTGCCGATTTGGGCTTTAACGGAATATGACGGCGACAATGAAAACCAGCACAGAGTCTCCATATAACTCTTATCGCAATAAAAAAATATACAGTAACCGTGGAAATGGGTTAGCCTATGTTTTTTCGACAGCTACATCGTCTTCACTGTAAAGAGTCCGTCCGTTGGAAGAATCAAATAATCCGGTTCCTCTTCCATTCGTTCCATTCCATATCTCCGCGACACTTATTTCTTCATAAAGCACGTGTACAATGGGAGCACTAAGCGTTTAGCCCATCAGAATTTCGAGCTTGTCGGCTGCCCTCTGTTATTTCGCCTTGAGTAACGGGAAACTCACAAAACAGTGCGAAATAAGTTCATCGCGCACGGTAATCACGGGAGGTGAGGAAGAACGGGTGAGCGAATGCATGGCAAAGTAGGGTAGGAGACAATACACAACTGATATTTCTCGTCTATGGACCAATCGAAAGTGTTTGCTCTATACATGTCACGTGAATCACCGTCCTGGCGTCACGAAGAGCGCCAAAAGGGAAAAGGGAAAGGCCAAGGGAGAATACCGCGCTCGATATTGTATTGTATTTTCAGAGGCTGTACTGGGGCCGTTATACAGACAGGGTCTGCAAACACGGACACAAGAAAGTAGTCCAGACACCGCAAACACCGCCACCTGAAAAATGGTAAAGCGGCGGAAAAGAAGGTAGACAAAAAGATTAACACACCTTCGCACTGGTGGTGCCAATCCTGAAGGAAGTGCGGAGTTGGGCAGCCTTTGTTTCTCTTCTGTTTTCTCTTTCTTTCCTCTTCTCTTTCTTTCTTTTTCTCTGTTTCCTTTTTTTTTTCTCAATGTTTACCGATTTCTTCCTCTCTCTTTATTTATTTCTTTCTCTTTCTTGCTCTTTCTATTCTTCCTATTTTTTTCTTTCTTTCTTTATCTTTCTATTTTTTGCTTGATTCCTTTTCTTGTATTATTATCCCTGGCTTTGCCTGCGTTATGCCAAGCGACGACAGTATACGGCAGCATACGACAACCCAGGCCCATAAACTGCTCCGCACTTAATATCATCATCAATGTGCTCTAAGAACAAGAGGCAGAGCGTGCGCTCAATATGCGACAGATGGCTATACTATTCGTGGTTTTTCCTGCGTTACACCAAGCTACGACAGCGTGCGATGACAGCATGCGATGACTACATACGACAGCCCGGGCCCTTAAATTGCTCCGCACATAAAACACTTATGTGCGCATCAGGCCCATAGCCAGGAATTTTTTCGGGGGGGGGGGGGGCACTTTTTGAAGGCCTTGAAAAATCCCTATTTTCATTATTTATTCTCGGTAAAACACCCCCTTCATCCGAATTTCGGGGGGGGGGGGCGAGGGGGGGGGGGCTAGCCACCTCCCCCCACTGGCTACGGGCCTGGTGCGCATTCCCGGGCAAGAGGCGATACCTATCAGTCAGTTGCGCGTGATGGTCAACATGAGAGATAACTGGTCACTCTCATGACTTGACCGTTGTGTTTTAAGGCGAGAGCCTTTAATGTCTCATGCTCACGTCCGTCCGGTGTCCGTCCGGCGTCCGTCTGTCCGTCCGTCCGAGCTCTGGCACGGAGCCAGGTGGCCGCCGGGATGCGCAAACGGACGCCGGTCGTGTCGGACTCTACAGCGCTCGCGCTTTGCTTGCGTAGCGTCGCTGTGCCGAGCGTTTGGAATCATTCTCACCGACGCCGTCTCAATACACACAGGCGTTCACGGAATACACTTACGAATTTACAAAGGGTCCGTCAATTTAAGCGCTGGAACGCGGATGGCGTTTGCACGATGCGCAAAGCGCCAGAAGATACTAACGCATGCGAACGTAGGAAGATTAGTCTCGCTTCTCGCTGCGATTCGCGGTAAAAAATTAAAAAAGAAAACACGCACACATTCGCTTTGCGTGTTATCCCACTGAGAGTGTAAAAAAAAAGACATGGCATAGTCAGTGGAATGGCCACACGCTTTCGCCGAACACAGTTTGGAATGTACAAAGTGTCCTTAAATTTTTCCAAGCCGTGTCTTTTTAACATGAATACCTACCAACAAGCTCAACTATCGGTTATTATAAGTGTTTCATTGCCTTTACTTCTCTATTTATTTATCGACTTACTCTAGTAAAAAAAGTAAGGAAAAAAGTGCATTAAACCATCGATTATCTATTTGATTTATCTATACACAATGTAGTAGCCCCGAGACTCCACTAATATGCTATCCAGCGAGTTGGATCGTCTCCCTTTAAGGCTGTAGGACGCCGCAGGGTTGAGGTCAGGCAATATTGTTGAGACTTCTGGAGGAAAGAAATATATATACAACTTCCGGGGAGCTGTTCTAGATGTGTCCATCTGAAGAGGATATTCGCAGTCCATTTCGGCAGAGCGCATTCAGTTACTCGAAAAAGCGGTTGCCCGTGATGTTTGCTCTTGACCACGTCGATGCGTCCACCGCGGGGGTGTAGCGATTAGGGTGCTCGACGACTGCTGACCCGAAGGTCGCGGCTTCGATCCCGGCCGCGGCGGTCGCAATTCGATGTAGGCGAAATGGCAGAGGCCCGTGTACTGTGCGATGTCAGTGCGCGTTGAAGAACACCAGATGGTCAAAATTTCCGAAGCCCTCCACTACGGCGCCCCTCAAGCATACCGCGGTTTTGGGAAGTTAAACCCCATGTATATATATATATATATATATATATATATATATATATATATATATATATATATATATATATATATATATATATATATATATATATATATATATATATATATATATATATATATATATATATATATATATATATATATCATCAGCCTGTCTACGCCCACTGCAGGGCAAAGGCCTCTCCCTTGTTTCGCCAATCAACCCGGTCCTGTGCTTTCTGCTGCCACGTTATACCTGCAAACTTCTTAATCTCATCTACCCACCTAATTTTCTGTCTCCCCCTATATACCACGTCAATGCCCCGAACCCGTCAGCACATTCCCAGCATAAGAAGAAAGTGCACGAAATTTACAGGAGCAGGAGCTTGTCAAGTCTGAACTTGCATATGAATGTGTGCCAGATGTTTGAGAACCATGCAGGGAATGCGTACCGACGTTCGCAGGTGCGTTAGACGGGCGGTCGCATTAAACCTAATTCGATGGCTTACGCAACCAGAATTTGTGCACAGCCTCCGAGATGTACGCCCAAAAACGGATGTCTGGGCGCTGCGTTCGTTGCGTTGAAGCGCCTTTCGTCCCTCTCATTAGTGTCGAGAGTTGTGAAAGCTTTGTGACATCAAAATGACGTTCCGGAAGAAGATCCGGAAACAGGGAGCGCACTGGTCACCGAACTCCAGCCAATCAGCTGCGGCCGAAATGGACAGTTCACAAGGGGGACACATCGAGAATAACTCCCCAGCCATCAAAAATGAAACAGGAGCATGCTGGAAACTTTCACCAGAGCTTGGAGCACGAGGGGGGAGTGTCGTCGGTGGAGGTTCGTCTGTGGACGTGAGGCACTCGCTCGTGAATTTTCTTTTATTTACACATGAGCTCACCATGAAAAAGGAACACAAACAAGAGCATGGCGGGAATTGTGACACGAGCCCGAAGTGGTATACTCCGTTTCATACATCAGGTGTGGAAGCTAGCGAGACTTCTTGCAGTACATGCGCTCGCACCAAGAAATAGTTCAATGATTTTCCTGCTCGTAATGTGTCTTTTGTTTTTCTTTTGAGACTGAGTAATAAATATAGATCATTTGTGCTTGAGAAAAAAAGAAACCCCATTATTTATAAGGTTGTCAATAGGTTGTTCAGGATCGCTGAGCGTCCCTGTTTTTTCGTATCGTGGCCTCCGCGATTAGTTCCGTCAGCGCGCAGCTGGAGCCCATCGCGGAGGCCAGCTTTAGACGCGCGGAGTTATACATTTTGCTGTCCGAACTTTTTGCATAGCTTCCACAGCGTTGCACCTGATGTATGAAACGGAGTATAGTGTCTTCGGAGGGGGTTGACTTATGGATGCAGGCGTGCTCTGGACTATTTTTTCCCCTTATCGTTGAAGCTCATTCCGTTCCTCTAATTTGAGTCAAGGGTTGTGAAAACTTCGTGACGTCATAATGACGTAGAAGAGGAAGAATCGGAAAGAGGGCACGCTGCTGGCCGAGCTTCCTCCAATCAGCGGCGGCTGAATGGAGAGTCCATTACACCGACACATCGAGAAAACCTTGCCAAGTGAAGTGATTATTTTATGTCCCGGTTACCCGTTAGGGTTAAAATGAGAGGCCACCGGCGGCGCGCCGAAATTATTGCGCGGCGGCGGCGGCGGCGGCGTGGTCACTCTGGAAATTTCGGCGGCGGCGCGATCGGCGTGAGCAAAAACGGGCAGCGGCGGCGGCGCGGCGCGGCGGCGCACAGCTCTAGGCAATACTCAGGAAAACTCACGGAAATGGAACTGCAATCAGGGAAAATACACAGTAGCCTTGTTGAAAGAGAACGAAAATGACGGTAACACTGGCTCGGTATTTTTTGGACGCATTTTTCAAAAAATTACACCATCTCCCACTAAGGGGAACCATGTATAGATGTGAAGCAGCGGGCGCTAACGCTTACACTGGCGGCGGCGTTGACGCTGGCGCTCATCGCAGCGTTGCTCAGGAGAGAAAACAGGGGAGACGCAAAGCACGCAGTGATGGAGCGGTGTTTCCTACTGGAACATGCCAATCGCTGCTAATGGGCAATGAGAGACAGAAGACTCCGACTGAACACAGAGACCCGCAGCCCGCTTTTAGTTAACGCGCACGCTGCGAATGTTTATTGTTCAACAACGCACAGGAGAAATCTCCCACCGGCACCACCTTGCAGGTCAAGATTCAGTGCCATATATACGGGGTGGCCAGTGAACGGTTGTGCAGCGCGAGCAGTCGGTTTTTAGATGTGAAGCATCTTATGGCTAAGCTTAATCCGGTGGTGGTGGTGGTGGTGTGCGGCGTGGCCTCCCTTACTGTGCGTGCGCAAACCCTTAAAAAATAAATAAAAAACCTGCTTTCCCCCCTCTCTCTCTCCTGTGGGCATCCCTCGCCGCGGCAACCACACCGTCACGGTGCATGCGCCTCCCCTCTTTCCCCTCCTACGCTCCCCCCTCTCTCCTCTAGGCATCCCTGCCCGCGGCGCCCACACTCTCGCTGCGCATGCGTGTCCCCCCTCTCTCTCCTCTCCTACGCTCCGCCCTCTCTTCTCTAGGCATCCCTGCCCGCGGCGTCCACACTCCCACTGCGCATGCGCGTCCCCTCCTCTCTCTCCTCGCCAACCCTCCCCCCTCTCTCGCCTCGCGACGCCGACGCGGGCAGCGTCTGCTCGCGAGTTTCTTGGTTGAAAAAACCGACTGCTCGCGCTGCACAACCGTTCACTCGCCACTCCGTATATATGGCAATGGATTTTGACCTACAAGGTGGTGCCGGTGGGAGATTTCTCCCGTGCGTTGTTGAACTATAAAAATTCGCAGCCTGCGCGTTATCTAAAAGCGAACTGCGGGTCTCTGTGTCCAGTCGGAGTCTTCTGTCTCTCATTGCCCATTAGCAGCGATTGGCACGTTCCAGTAGGAAACACCGCCTCATCACTGCGTGCTTTGCGCCTCCCCAGTTTTCTCTCCTGCGCAACGCTGCGATGAGCGCCAGCGTCAACGCCGCCGCCAGTGTAAGCGTTAGCGCCCGCGGCTTCACATCTACACATGGTTCCCTTTAGCGGGAGATCGTGTAATTTTGGATGCGAAGCATCTTATGCTCGGGGCTATGTCCGTCCCGCGTTCCCCGTCCCCCCGTCCCGCGTCCGGCCACTTTCATGAAGTAGGGAAGCACCCATTATTCGAACCAGAACACTGTAGTAATAGGAAGGCCGTCAACCCTGTCACAGTCATCAGAGTCATGACCGAGAGCACAGAGAGGCTGCTTAGCAATAGCTAGGCAGGTGGTGTCTGTCGCCCAGGTTGACCCCACTTCTTGAGTCATGGAGAGAGCACAGAGAGGCTGCTTAGCAATGGCTAGGCAGGTGGTGTCTGTCGCCCAGGATGACCCCATTCCTTAATATTGCTTGAATGTGTTAGGAGGGGGGCTTAGTCCGTCCCTCCTTCCCGCGTCCCACAGCGCATGCGCGTCCCCCTCCCCCTCTCTCTCTTACGCTCACCCCTTTTCTCTCCTCTAGGAATCCTCTACTCTACGGAGCGGCCCCCCGCGTCCCACACCCCATACAGCGCATTCGCGTCCCCTGCCCTATGCTCTCGTACGCTCACCCCCTTCCTCTACTCTAGGAATCATCTACTCTACGGAGCGGCTCCGGCGTCCCAGATCCCCACAGCGCATTCGCGTCCTCTCCCCCCTCTCTCCTCTAGGAATCCTCCACCCTACGGAGCGGCTCCCGCGTCCCACACCCCTACAGCGCATGCAGGTCAACTGCCCCTCTCTCTCCTCTCCTACGGTCCCCCCCGTCCTTTCCTCTAGGAATCCTCTACGGAGCGGCGCGCACGACAGGTGGTGTGTCAGGTGCATACTCCGCTGGGGGCGCCACGGTAGTTCCGTGGTATGAAAATGACGGAGCGCGCGCGCCTCATTCTCTCTCCTGTGCAGCGCCGCGATGAGCGCCCGGACCACTGCCGTGAAATGAGAGTGGCGACGTTCCTCCCGCTCAAGCTAATTATCTCCCCGCTGCTTCGCATCCAGACATGGTTCCCTTAAGCGGGAGATGGGGAATTTTAGATGCGAAGCATCTTATGCTCAGGGGCTATGTCCGTCCGCCGTCCCGCGTCCCGCGTCCAGCGAAATCTACAAGCGGTGTCGGGAGACGGGAGGTCTTTTGGAACAACAATCAATTGGGACTACATGGACTACTTCCCTTTAGTCCAAGTTGTCAGGCAAGCCGACGCCTCCTTCTCGAGTCTACTGACCAAGGTAGGAGACGGAAGGGCTCTCGACGACAGCGGAGTGGCCTACTGGAGAGTCGCTTCCTTACTGCGGAGAACGCACTCAGGCCCGCCCCAGCAGCAGTTCGCCTCTTCTACAGTAACGAAGACGTCAACACATTCAACACCTTCGTGGCGGCCACTTGCTCTTACAGCAACGACGAACAACAACATCAAGTAGTGCGAACCCAGGACACCTTCCTGGGATGCGCAACGAAAGAAGCCATAGACAAGGAGAAGGTGGCCAAGATGTCTAACACAGAATTCGCTAACCTACCCAAGCAAATCCTACTAGTCTACAACGAGCCCTACATGATAACGGCTAACATAGACGTCATCAACGGCCTCGTAAACGGCACAGTGGGAACCCTAAAACATTGTGAACTAAGTGTCGCACACAATCCCATCAAGACGAAGAAGGCGCGTTTCCCAGACGATTGTGGTTGCAGTTCGACGTTCCCACAACGGGGAAGCTCGCTCGACTTCGTTGACTTGGGAAGCTCGCAGGGAAGCTCGCTCGACTTCGCGGTTCTATGGGTATCCACGTCGTGTCAACGACGTGGATACCCATAGAACCGCGGCACGTCACGTTGACGATCCACCGCAACAGAAGTGTCGCATGCAAACGACACAATGTTAACACAATTCCCCCCTTGTCCAGGCGAGCGCCGTAACCGTAGACAAGTCCCAGGGAGGAACCTACTCTTCCATTGTATACGAATACTCGAAGACGCACCCACAGAAACTCGTCTACGTTGCCTTAACCAGGTGCACCAACATTCAAAACATCTACCTGACTAACGCTGCCGGTGACCATCGCTTCCACCTCAAGAACGACAACGTGAGCGGAGAGAGAGGGGGAGAGGAGGTTTTTTTATTTTGATTTTTTTAAAGGGTTTGCGCATGCGCAGTAGGGTGGTCACGCGGCACACCACCACCACCACCACCAACGGATTAAGCTTCGCCATAAGATGCTTCACATCTAAAAGCACGGCCGCTGCGGCTGCAAGTAAAGGGCGTACCTCGATGTTAGCCTCGCCTTCGGATCGGCGGAGTGGGTGAGAACCAGGCTGATGTGTATCATTATGGTGTACTAGTATGGGGTAGCGTGTCGTCTTCATAGGAATCCAATGTGAGAACGGTGGTCGCTTTTGCTATGACGCCACCAGAAGGGCGCCACGTTCGAACGGTGTGCCCAGCGCGTGAAATTTATATTTTAGGTGCGCAACTTTGTGTAGTTCTTGAGTAAAATGGTCTCATAACAGTATTGAAACTTAGATATTTGCGAGATTTAAACACATCAATATATTTGGATGCATTATTGCAATAAATAAAACTGCTACGGTTCGTATCAGCTTGCACAATTCCTATCGTAGAACAGCGACCCGGATCGTCTGCATGCTTACTGTTGTGATTGCAGAATGCATAAGAAAACACATCGCATGCATATGCACGCCTGCCTAGCTATCGCACTAAGAGGCGTAGGAAGAATTTTTTTTCGGGAGGGGGGGGCTTCACGTTTATCCGAAGGGGGGGGGGGGTAGGCAGGTGTGGTCGAGTGTCTCATTTTGTGCGCTGTATGCTATGGCGAAACAAATTTCGGGGGGGGGGGGGGGGGAGCTCGGGCCCGGTGTTCCACCCCGGGCTACGCCACTGATCACAGTAACTTGACATTATGCGACGAAGCAAGGGAGGAGGTCCGGAAGGATAAGGTTAACATCGTCAGGGGAGTTCCACGACCATCCCTCACCTGCATGAGCCAGGAGAGTAGTAGCAAGGCTTCCGATAGAAAATATATAACGCTCATTGACGTACAGTGCTCCTATTCTTCAAACATTTTACTCCTCAAATAGGCGCCAAAGCGCAGGAATGCAGCTAAATGCACCACGATGTATTCGGGCGTTGGGTTTATCCTATGAGAAAAAGCGCTTTATTCAAATCAGGCTTCCTCAAACACTGAGTCAGCCACGCAGTAAAAAAATCACAGCATATCCACGGAGTGAATGATGATGAGTGGGCGAAGCTCCGGAGCTTCATCGGTAAACCGTGAATCCTCCGTAAATTTTGCCCAGTCGATCATCATGTAAATCACGCTTCACGCATCGTCACGCTTTCCGAGCCCTCCCGCTCCGCCGCCTTGTCTTCGTCGCTCATTGCGCGCTGACTGCCGAGAGAAACAGGAAGCGCGCCAAGAGCGAACTCATTTTATAGCTTTGGCCCACTAGCGGTCTCCCGCATCGGGAGTGGAGCGAGCGCCGCCGCGCCTCAAGCGGTCTCCTAGACCGCTTGAGGCGCGCAGCGGAGCACTAGAGCACGCAGTGGAGGTGTCTCCTACGCATCAGAATGGAGCGAGCGCCGCAGCGCCATCGCCATCTAGTGAGCACTCCGAGTACTAGAGGTGGCTACGACGCACAACGAGGGACTAACCCATGCGCTAAGGAGCTTCGCCCCTAAAAATTCGCTCACGCCTTATGAGAAACAAAAGGGAACAATAAGCGAGGGTCCAGATACACGCACAATCAGCGCGGAAACTACAACCACCAATCTCGGAGGCTGTATCTCAGCTTGCTGTAAATTACTTCATGGGGCTTCGACAGGTGGCTACACAGTAGTACGGTGTGCTCTAGCACCACTGGGCGTCATCGCAAAAAGAGCCACGTTTTCTGCTGGCCACATGGATGGCCAGCAGAAAACAGCAGTAATTCTGAAATACCAACAATTCAGAGCCCTTCCGTTACCGTGAAAATGAAAGCCAGCAATTCTGTAACTGAGGTATTTCTGCTACTATGAATATTGATCGTGTGAGTTTATGCCTGAAAATTTTTTTACTATATTCAGCTTATAAAGAGACACACACCAATATCCTGGGGGTTCTCTCGCGCTTGACGCATATTGTCTCATCAACGGCTGTCTCAAATTGAAATCATGTAGCACGTAAGAAATCCCGTTGTCTAGGAAGAACAAAAATGGCATGATGTTTGTTTCTTTCTTATGCAAGTGGTATAGTGTTTGAGGCGAAATTATTCGCGTCATTCTTCTATGGCGGTCAAATCGTACATCTTTATGATTACTTTGACGCCATGTCCATTTCATCAACGCGAAAACACAGGATTTTTCGAGTTAATTGGCTTGCCGGAAATTGGTGTTCAGCGCATCTTTTGTGCGTGGACGCAGTCCAACAAAGTTAACCATATCAGCGATCTTTGTAAAATTATAGATATGGCGCGATTCCTGTTGGAATGCGCGGCTAAGAGCTCGTCGATCATGGTATTGGATGATGGATGGATGAAAGAACTTTATTAGGATGTTATTGCCTTCAGGAAATTGATCTCCAGCATCACTGCGCAGCACAATGCAGTTAAATGAGTGCTAGTTGCCCACTCAGGAAGCGTGCACAAATCTTCACGTAGCGCTTCAAGCTCATTAAAGTAACGAAGGTGCGCGACAAGGCTCCTCATTTGATGTGCGGAGCTGTAGACGCTGCCGCTGAACACGTTAACCCCTAAAAGCCCAGAAGGTATATATTGCAAATACTGATTCGAGGTTCTTTGAAAACGCTATTTATTATCAAAAGAACACAATACAGTGTCAAAAGTTTACTTATACAACGCTAAATTAAAATTATTAGGGTGCGAATATACTTCTCTATGGGCCTTTGGCAGAACCGCGCCTGTGGGGGGAACTTTTGAAAGCATGGTACGGCATGAACGTGAGTATTGCGCTTAGAGAAAACAATCTTCGACCTCTTGTGACTTAAATGACACCAGCAAAGTTTGAAGGTTCATGGTACTCTAGAGAAATGTACACGTGAAAGCGGCACTTGGTCTGGTACACCTGAAGTTTTTTCAGTCACCTTGGAAGGCCTTCAGGGCACGTGCGTTGCTGCATTTTATTTTCAACAGTATCCCTTCAAGAATTGTCCAAAGAGCCAGCGCCTTGCTTTCCAGTCAGGGGCTCCGGAACCGGGGTGGCAGTGGGGGCCGTCGCCCCCCACAGGTTCAAAACCAGTGGGGGCATGCCCCCACACTACTGTTCCAACACCCCCCCCCCTCCCCGCCCTCTCCCTTGCCTTCTTTTCCCCCCGGTATCACCCGTGAAACTAGACTCCTTTGACTATGCGCTCGCTTCATTCAACAAACGAGACAAAATATTCAGGAAGTCTGTGACTTCTGGCACTATTTGTCGGTGCTGTGTCTGCGTAAGCAGCACTGCCAGTTTTCGCCTGGTTCAACATATCTTCCGTCCTGAAGTGGTAAAGGATGGCGCTCTATTGTGCAGCGCTTGCACGAGCACGTCTCAGCTCCACGACTTTAGGATTGTTCTCGTTCTCCCCTCTTTATTTGCTCCTATCCAAGCCCATGAAAAGATAAAAGATTAAACACAAAGTCGGCTTATGCCTCAAGGCCGAGACAGACGGTTCGATTTTCCATGCGATGCGGCGTCCGGCGCGGCGATGCGGCAGCCGGAATGATGACGTTTCGTGACGTTTCATCGCATCGGACCGCCGCACCGCATGCCCGGCGTGCATCAAACCGGGCAGATATTTTCGTCGCCGCGTCGGACCGTCGCACTGCCGCAGCCAATGACAGCTCGGGAGACGTGTGTCGCGCCGCTGGTGGCTCCATCACCCTGTCGCCGCTCCGGTCACCGTGGTCAAGGCGAGCCGATGGAGTCGAGCCTCGGAGCATTCGCCGACATTGCCGCTCGCGGCGGCACGCAAACATCGAGTACATTTCACTGGTGACATGATACATTTCCGGTTGGAATAAAGTGATGTTTGAAGTGTACCATTTCTGCAAGACAACGCCCGTTTCGAAACCACTAGTGAGGTCGCGAGCAGCGATGCAAGGCCACTTCGCAGGTAAACACAGCGGCACCGGCGTCTCGGCGAGGCGTCGCGCTTCCCTTCCACCTTTGCTCTTCACATCGATGACGTCGAGGAAGTTAATAGCGTACGCTAACGCATTACATACGAGGTGCAAAGCTTAGTCGTGTTGTCAAAAACAAGCGCTCTATGACGAGTTAGCGTGTGATTGCGAACGGCGTAGGCGACAGCCGCCGCAGCCATGCTAGGCCTACCTATCGGAGTCGTAAGTGACGGGGGGGCTGTTGCCGCTGTTGCGACGTGCTTGTCGAGCACGAAGGCGTAGTTTTATTCGTTATTTTCTTATAGAACGAAGCGTGGCTGTGCAAGGTTGTTTGTTTTGTGCTTCATTACGAGGATACGAAGTCTTCCGAGTGCGCATGCGGAGGCGCCGTATGTGGGTGGAGCCTGCCGCTGATCGCTCGTTCGCCCCATGTGTCTCGAAACGTCGTACGCCGCATGCCGGGTCATCCGACGCCGCACGTCGCATCGCATGCAAAATCGTACCGCCTGTCTCGCGCTTCATTCCACGTAAGCACAATTTTAACTATGAATCTAGCCTGTGCGCAGCCAGACACTTCTTTGGAGGTTCTGACCGCCCTTTATGTTCTTGCGTGCGTTTGTATGGATGCGCGTACGTATACACATACAAATGTGGTAATTTCAGGGTGGTGCGGGAACCCCCCCCCCCCCCCCCCCAAACCTCCTGCTAGATTCGCCACTGAACTTCTCGCTTGAGACTTTCTGTTTCTTCCAGTTCAGCCCAGACTACCTTGGTTCTTCCACACATAATGGCCGTAGTGAAACACGGAAAGGGAAAGCGCGGCCCACGGTCTTGTTGCTTGGGGGTTGCGATCGAGAAGGTCTTCATCAACTCATCAGGCATGTCAGCCTCTAAGCACACGCGAGCTTTCGTGGGCAGACGCCGGGATAACGATAAAAAAAATATTTTATAGGCATTCCTGCAAGGTTTCTTTCTTATTTTCTTTTTTTTTCTTTTTTTTGTTTTTCAGACCAGAAACTCGTTCACAGACTGCTTTTTTCTATCAAAGTGCGTTCCAGCTTCCTCATTTTTTCACGGTGTATATGTACTTCTCCAGCGACATGTTCCTCGCTGAGCGTGCGTAGGATGAGGGATTGTAATGAGTGGGGTTCGGCGGGTCTCGTTAAGGTAGCTGGCTCCCGCCGTCGTCCATTCCAATGAGGAGAGACGCGTTCTTACAAGAAGGAACGTAGGTTTATTTACATGATAGAAGGATGAGAGAATTATTTACAAAAGTCTTCGGCTTTTATGGCCCCTCATCTGTCAACACTGAAGTCCGAAGAAGGCGGTGACTCAGCTCCCGCGAATCAGGAGCCTTGACGTGTTTCAGCGTTGCACCCACAAAAAAGGTAGAAGATAGTTGGGTCTCCATTGATGAGGAGCATGGCCGAGATGTCCAATGGGGTGCGCAAGCGCACCACACAATAAACTTGTGTCCGGCCCACGCCTCGCAGACTCGATCCTGTAACGCCAGGCGAGGAGGTTGAGTCCGAGGGAGCGTGGGGGAAAGGAGGATGACCCCGGAGGTGGGGGGGGGGGGGGGGGGGGAATGGCCGCAGACCGGGACACCTGCGGGTGCAAAGGCAGCGTTCAGGTGAAGGATTCATGAGAACGTCAACAGCGGCGTCGTCCCACGCTGTGCAACCCGGTTCAAGGAAGGTGCTGGAACCATGAGAACGTCAACACCGGCGTCGTCCCACGCTGTGCAACCCGGTTCAAGGAAGGTGCCGGAACCATGAGAACGTCAACACCGGCGTCGTCCCACGCTGTGCCACCCCGTTCCAGGAAGGGGTGTTCGTAATCCCTCTGTCTGGTTCCTCATAACCCGACCACAGCGAGCCGCCTGGCCCACCTGACCCGTGTTCACAACACGTGCTGGACAATGCGGCGCTCCCTGACTCCGCGACTAAGCGCCGATACTGGGGGAGGAAGCAGTCCGGCAGGCAGGTTCACGAACAATGGCGTCTGGCTCGATGACCTCCAAGGCCAAACGTAACAGGATGTGTATATGACGTTCCCGAAGTAATTTTTAATAATTTAAACAAGGCTTCGAGGCGTGGGCTTCGATCGTCACTGGAAGGGGAAATTGTTACGTGTGGACTCACTGTTGCTCACCAAATTAACATTCGCGCTCCCAGTCCGCAGACAAAGTCACCTTCTCGGAAATGCTTGCTGCACACACGTGCGCCGGAGTTCGGTTTCTTGCTGTTTCTCAGCTTTATGAGCCAGCCATCGTGACGTTCGTTATCCTTGAGGTAAAACCGTAAATATGAAATTACATCCGGATCTTTTGCATGCGTGGTGGATTAACTGTGCACACTATGCCACCAAAAACATTGGTCACGCTTTCCGAGTTCATGTTATTTCTAGATGCCAGTGCACATGAACTGGTTGTGAAACGAGACTGATTGAAGTGCAAAACTCGAAGAAAAAGGCACGCTCGGGCCGTCGGTTTCCCTTTGTGAAGAAACTAGCGATCAGCGAAAGGATCAGACCGACAACCGTTCATGGTTCCAACTTCTCCTTCTTCTACTGCAGTGCTCGCCTGCACGCGTTTATTCCTTTTCTTTTTCAACATACTCCCGCCCCCCAGTAGTGTCGCTCAATTCGAGCTTGTACAATTTCTGTACTGGCTTTCTTAAAAACTTTCCGTCTTGGGCTTTCACCCGGCAAGCTCGGATTATGCCATCTTGACCAGGGTAAACGTCTGTGACTCGCCCAAGGGGCCAAACACCTCGAGAAATGCCAGGCTCTTCGATGATTACCACATCATCTACTCGGAGACAACTGCTGGGATGTGCAGGGTATAGGTGAAGTGCCCGCAGTTCTAGCAGATACTCTTTTTTCCATCGCATCCACAGGTGATCTATCAGCTTCTGTCTGTGTCTGAACTTCTTGCTGATGTCACTTCGAGTAGTCTGAGCACTTATAGCATCATAGTCATTGTTGGGCCGCTCTGGAGAAGCTAACAAGGAACGTCGAACAAGAAAATGCGCTGGACATATCGGAGAAGGCTCTTTGGCGTCCGTATACGTGTAGGTCAACGGTCTTGAGTTAACAACTGCTTCAACCTCCAGTAGCATCGTCTCGGTTTGTTCGCTGGTGAGTTTGCTCTTTCCCATCACATTGCGCAACGATGACTTCACTGTTCGGACAAGCCTCTCCCACCAACCACCCCACCAAGGTGCACCCGGAACGATAAACTTCCATTCGATGCGATGGGTCAGTAGGAAAGACGCGAACGGAGAGCTCTTCATGACATTCCAGATGTTCCTGAGGTCCCGTGATGCTCTCTTAAAGGCAAGAGCGTTGTCGGAGTACAGTGTCGCTGGTACCCCTCTGCGAGCCAGAAACCGGCGGAACGCTAGTAAGAAAGCGCTTGTCGAGATCGCACTCGTCAGTTCTAGGTGCACTGCTCTCGTCGTCGCACAGGTGAACAGCAGGATGTAAGCTTTCGATGCATCACCATGTATCTCCTGTTGCTTTATATATAGTGGACCTGCAAAGTCCAATCCCACTACATCAAACGGTCGTGACGAGAGAAGCCGGTCCTCAGGCATCGGCGCATATTGTACGTTTCCAGGTTTCATGTTGTATCTTCGGCAGACAAAGCAAGCATTAATGATTCGTTTAACTTCTTGTCGAGCGCGGATAATCCAATAACGCTGCCGTATTTGCATCACAGTGCTTGCCACACCACTATGCAAAGCTCTGCAGTGAGCCTCAGTCACTACCAAAGCCGTGAAGCATAGGCGGAGAGTACGGGGGGGGCTCGGGGGGCTCGGGCCCCCCCGGACGGCTTCATGGGGGGGCAGAGCCCCCCCCCCGGCGCCTGCCCGGGATATTTTTTAAGAGCTTGGCTTAGGTCCCCGTCCATTCACAACGAGCGTTTGGCCTCCTGTCTGGCAGCTATTTATTTCACAGGGGGCTGTTTATACCCGCTTTTTCATTTCAGGCTTTTAAAATTCCGATCATGGACCAGTGACAAGTGAAATACTCAGTTAATAATTCCCCGCGAAGAGATTTGTATGTGCACAATATGTTGTGTTAACAGACAATTGAGGCGACCTCTTAGTGTTCTATAGTGGTAGAAAATTGTATTTTCTACCACTTGAGAATTATTTTTGGCCATCACGAATTGAAGATGAAAGCTTCCTGTACCAGCATTAGGCCACTGTCTTATGTCTGGTGCATGTTTTAGCAAAGTAATGTATGTCAATAAAGAAAATAGGCGGGTCCCACTCATTGTGGGAATCGATTTTATGTGATGCAGTCACCGAGTAGCAGCCTATACGGCATTTTTCGCTTTGAGCCAAGCGTTGCGAGGAGGATCGATGTCTTTGTGTAAGTTGAAAAATAAATCGGGAGTCATCACAAGAGATATTCATACTGATATCACGGTGTCGGCGCCAAAGAGAATAAGGTGGCATTAAAGTCTTTAATTATATTCTTTATTTAGGAGGCGGATATGCTCTCTCGCTCTCGATATATATATATATATATATATATATATATATATATATATATATATATATACACACACACACACATGAAGCGACAGGGAGAACAGTGTAGAAGAAGAGCAAGCCGGGCCCCGCCCCCTCCGGCAAAATGAAAACTCTCCGCCTATGCCGTGAAGGGATGCCTAGGTGGCAGTATGACCGGATGCTTTTCGTCATACGTAGCTTCGATTCTTTCAAGTCGTCCGCCAAGCCGAAGCTGTCCGCTTTGGTCCAAGAAAGGGTGAAGATCGAGCAGCTTCGAGTGTTTTGAGAGAGTGCCTCCAAGTTGAAGCTGTTCGACGTCCTTCGCGAATACTTCGAGTTGAACTCGTTGTACCCAAAACCTTTCAGCCTTGCATAGCTCCAGTGTCGAAATTGTTTCGCTGAGCGATGTTTGAATACCACAGCATTGATCCACAAAGCGGAAGACCCAGGCGGTGACACGCAGGAGCTTCTGCAGATTGTTGTGCTTGCTTAAATCAATCACAGGGTGTAAGTTCCTGGATGATGCTTGAAGAAATACATGTTGCGTGTCACTCTCTGCCTCTTCGTTGATCGGTGTGCACTGGTTCGGTTCGGTAGGCCAGTTTGATTTCGGCTGGGACAACCATTCAGGTCCATACCACCAACAGCGACATGCACGTAGAGTCTTCAAAGGTATGCCCCTAGTCAGTACATCTGACGGGTTGTCGTCACCCGGGCAGTAGCGCCATAGCGCTGGTTCAGTAGCTTTTGCTATTTCAGTCACTCTGTGTTTTACAAACTGACTCAACTTGCTTTGGTCACCGCGGATCCAGCTCAATGTGATCATAGAGTCAGTCCACATGACGCAGTGGAAATCCTTTGAATCCCATGAGGAACAAATGTACTTTAGCAATCTGGCTCCCCACTACCGCGGCCATAAGCTCGAGCTTTGGTAGTGTTAATGTCTTAATAGGTGCCACTCTTGACTTCGCTACTATCAGTGAAGTAGCCGAGTTCCCGTCTTCGTCGAATGCTCTCAAATAGGCACATGCTCCATAAGCCTTCAGGCTGGCGTCGACGAATATGTGCAGTTCAGCTTCTTCCACTGCTCCATGAAGCCCGTCTCTCACGCAGCGCGGAATCTTTATGTGGCCAAGCTGAATCACGTCCGCACACCAGGCTGTCCACGGCGTCTTGATCTCCTCGGGTAATTTATCATCCCAGGAACGGCCTAAAACCCAAAGGCGTTGAAACAAAAGCTTCGCTGTTACGGTGAAAGGCGATAGAATGCCAAGCGGGTCATAAATTCGAGAAGCAACCTTTAGTAGAGTACGTTTCGTGTCGGGCTGGCCAGCGACTAAATATTGTGCCACAGATTTGGAAGAAAACTTGAAGTAGTCCTTTTCTATATCCCATTGCATTCCCAAAACCACAGCTGCTTCTCTTGATGCTCCTTCTACTTGCTCCTCCTGGTTGTCGAAAATGTTCTGCAGCTGATGGTTATTGGTCTTCCACTTTCTGAGATTCATTCCTGCATCTCTCATGATTGCCTTTGACTGTTCATAGATGCGCAGACCTTCATGGAATGTCTCCGCACCCACCAATAAATCGTCGACATAAAATGCCTTCTTCAATGTAGAAGCGAGTGCTTTCTCTTCGCACGCGTTATCCAAGTGGTAGTGGATAGTTGCCATGAGCAAGAAGGGGCTTGATGTTGATCCAAACGGCACCCGTGTCATGCGCCATTCGACAAGCTTGCTGTGTTGGCTTATGGGAGTAGCATCAAACCACAGAAACCGGAAGGCATCTCGGTCAGTGTCCTGTATCTCAATTTGTAAGAATGCCTTTTCGATGTCCGAGTTTATGGCGACCGGGAACCACCGAAAGCGAAGGAGGACTTGCAACAATTCTGGATTGAGGTTCACTCCTTTGTCCAAGCAATCGTTAAGGGATGGTACGCCTTGAGTGTGTGACGATGCGTCAAACACTACCCGCAGTTTGGTAGTTAACGATTCCTCCCTTATGACTTCGCGATGTGGCATATAATATATGGCCCGATCCCGATCCAGAGGACTATCCTTAGGCACCACTTCAGCGTGACCCAACTCCAGATATTGCCGCACGATTGTTTTCGGCACCAAAATGTGAAGAAACTAGCGATCAGCGAAAGGATCAGACCGACAACCGTTCATGGTTCCAACTTCTCCTTCTTCTACTGCAGTGCTCGCCTGCACGCGTTTATTCCTTTTCTTTTTCAACACCCTTCGTCAGAGCAAGGCTCCGACAAGCAGTTAAGGTGGTAGCACGTGATCCGACTTAGCACGTCACGTCACAACGATTGCAGCGCCCGTGTCTCCACTGGTGGGCCTCGTGCACAATAACACTAAAAAGATACAGAAAGTAGAACTGCAATGGCAAATGATAGTATTGCGATCACATTTATGCCATACTTACTGTGAACAGAGCTTTAGCAAGCGTGAAAATATATAGCGAAATGAAACTCAGGCATATATGTACTAACACCCCTTCAACTTTCTCGTAGTGGTCACAAACGGAGTCCGGCCGCGATTCGTCAAAAGCTATTCATCGTGGTATTCTTTTCACTCATTTTTGTAGCCAGAGCTACATTGGCCGTATTCTCGCCGTTTCGCTGTGGCCGGTGGCCGCACCGCTCGCCGCGTCATCTGGCATGACGTCAGAGGAGGAGCCAGTGAAACCGCGTTGCTACAGCGTTTCCAGTTGAAGGTCAGCGTTGTGTGTGTGTGTGTGTGTGTGTGTGTGTGTGTGTGTGTGTGTGTGTGTGTGTGTGTGTGTGTGTGTGTGTGTGTGTGTGTGTGTGTGTGTGTGGGTGTGTGTGTGTGTGTGTGTGTGTGTGTGTGTGTGTGTGTGTGTTTGTGTGTGTGTGTTCTACTCTGTCCGTGTTCAGTCGCGCTGTTCAAACTTACCACAGGAGGAGCCGGCGTTGCATCATATATAGAAGGGGTGGATCGGTGGGATTCGTCGGCAGGTATGGAAAGTGAGTCGAAAAGACTGAAAGCAGCCAGGCTTCGTCGTCGGAACGAAACAAAGAGGAGGCAGCGAGCCGAGGAGACGGAGGAAGAACGAGCATCACGCCTCGAGAAGCGTAACCGTACATAGAACCAAGCTAAACAATATTCAACTTTAGTTGGGCGTCCGCAGCAGCTTTGTGGACGCAGCCTGCCAGCCATTTCCTATGCCAGAGGCTGCGTCCGCAAAGCTGTTGCGGACGCTCAACTGAATATGTACAATAAGATTAACCGTACCTCTCGTAACGCACACCCAGGTATAACTGAGTTAAGCCACAGCCAATTTTTATTTTGATCCTGCCGGTGAGCGCGGTGGTAATGGCGCCAGCCAGGTGTAGTTTGACCCCAGTGATGTTGACGTCGTTTATACGAGCTAGCTTCGCAGTGATTCTGTGTCGGATTTCACACGTGTTTAGCCGCTGTCCTGCAAAGAACTGTTCGATGGTTTTGATAACATGGGCCATTTCTGCTCACTGGCACCCTCCCTCCTCTTCGGATGCAGGCGGACTGCGTGCTCCTGCTCTCACTGCTCTGCCTCGCCTCTCTTCACTGCACGGAGCCTCTTCTCCTAGTTCCCTCCCCCCCCCCCCCCCCCCAAAAAAAAAAAATCGCCGTCATTAAAAACACAAAATGAAATGAAATGAGCGTTTACATAACCAATCTGTGGCAAATGGATGCCTCGCATGCCGTCGACGAAAACGAGGCTTCGCTTTCCGTCGGTTGATGCCACACACAGAGTTTCCGCGAGAGCACGGGGGGGGGGATCGTTTCAGAGTAGCTGAAATGCAATCCTGCTTCCATGGCGAGATCTTCGCTGCGAGGTTCAAAGTCTGCAACCACACCCACCGCGGATATCACGAAAGCCGCTGCTACGCAGCAGCCTTTTGCACACGTGGTGATGCATCGTGCCGCCCTCTAATTGGCTGAGAGCAATGAGACTCGTGACGACATCGCTTCTGCACCGAGTCTAAATCGAGAGAAATTGAGTAACAGATATTGCAGTCTTAGCTAAAAAATATCTCCACTAATAAGTCACACCCAACCAAAGCTGCACGCATTTTTCAATGCCGCTGTTCATTTCAGCTGAACTTCATATTTCTCGTTAGCGTCCAATTAAGGTCCTTAACTGGCTGTTCGTATCAGATGCTCAAGCAGAAAAAGTTACACTAGAAAAGATATATGTTTTACACATGTTTACCCACTACATGTTTACTACACTACAGCACATGTTTTACCCACTACCTCGGAAGAGAAGGCGGACAAAGAATATCGAATTCACTGTCGATCGGCTTCAATGACGCGGTAAGCTACAACGATACTTCAGTTTCTGCTAATGCAACTCAAGATTTAGCGTTTGATGTTTCCCGTAAACGTGTTATGGTGGCTTGATGAGATGACATGAGCCTCATCTGGTCGATACAGACTCCGGATGAGGCACAAAACCCAAGAAAAAAAAAGGCCGAGGGTGCTGTGAGCAAACTAGACAGGGAGTGTCTATTCTCCCGGCAGCCAAGAAAAACTTCAGAAAACAATTCCACCAGGCAGTCGCATCATATTGGTAATCGGAAACCTCGTCCTCATTCGTGATAATTTTCCCCACATAGCATAATTTGCTTGTTGAGGTTGCGTGCGCACAATCTATATATATATATATATATATATATATATATATATATATATATATATATATATATATATATATATATATATATATATATATATATATATATATATATATATATATATATATGCGCACACACATTGCGACATCAGCTCTCAGACGTCGTCGCCCCCCCACATCAGATATACTTCAGGAGCCCCTGTTTCCAGTCGTATGGTCAATGTGTACTGCATCTCCATTCGAGCAAGCAATTATGCACAAAGGTTCCTCCTCGTCATCATCTTCCTCGCTGTTATAAAGGTTGTTCGCATCATCAGGTAAAGAAAAGTGCAAATCTAGTGCTGCTTCAACTTTTGAGTGCGTTTTGTTTTAGAGAACGAGAAAATTGCATCCTGTGGATTGGCATCGTGGAAGGCCCGTAGGGAAGTATATTACCTACGGAAGTATATAATTACGATTCCGTGGGGATGTATATAATTCCTTAGGGAAGTATATATAATTCCGTAGGGAATTATATAATTACAATTCAAAAAATATAATTCCTTACGGAAGCATATAATTACAATTAAAATGTCAATAACTTGAGTTCCTCGTTAATTTAGGATCTAAAAGTGGACCAGATAATGGCCCTACAGTTGAGGCACTCAGTATAAATGCATTTACTGAAATTTCTCACTGTGGCAAATACATTCATCCACGAATTATCGAAGCTGGTGAAAACACGCGTGACGAACCCCCCGCTGTGACATAAAAGTGCTGGTGGCTCCAACGGAAACTAAGGCACCTCGTAGCTGCTTGCGTTGCAGTCGCTAAAATTTTGTCCAGTTGATTCTCAAACATCACTTCAGATGTAGCAACCGTGTCAGGGTGCAGGGCGTGGGAGTATTGGAAATAAAGGCGTTTAAACTTAATGGGAAGTATGTTCCCTACGGGCGTTAAAGGGTTGAGAAAAGCAATACTTTTTTTTTCACGTGCTCCCTGCATTTGGCAATATATCGTCAGAAGCTATGTTGGAAATCTCATATAACTCATTTTATACACACCAGATACTTCAATGACTATTCGTCATTGACAACATCATGGTTGTTTTATTTGTGAACAAAGATTTGGCGATGATATTGCGTGGTAGTAACATAGACAGCAAACGCCGAGGAGCATTGTGCAGTTTTTCAAATGTACTTAGAATAGCATATATTCTGTGTTACGCCACCGTATTATTTTATCTACTTAAGTGTTTTCGAAAAGGCTGCGACAACGCAATCAGAGATTACAATAATTACCCTTTGTTCACTTTCCTAGAAGTCAAACAAGAGATAACGGCTCCAGATAAAGACGAGTGGTCTGTTTTTCTACGCACGTCACTTTACGCTTATACAAAAATAAGCTGCTTCCTCAGATGTATGCACTGGAAAATATGCTTAAATGCGAAAAAAAAAAATTCTGCATATAGTCATTGTAAGAGTATCGGAAAGAAAGGAAGATGTAATGCAAAATAGGTGGCATAATGTATTGTTCTTCGAAAATGGGATGCACTCTTTTTGGACATACGTCGCGTTATGCCCACTTTGCGTTAATTGTGGTTCCAGTACTGGCTATCAAATTTTAGAAAACATTACACATGTACTCCTGTGATGAAGGAGTCATGTCGGGTTAACTAGAGTTGCATACTTAGGCGACATCCACTGTAGTTGGTTTACGTAGCACAGGCCCGTAGCCAGGGGGTGGGGCCTAGGCCCCCCCCCCCCCCGAAATTCGGATTGAGGGGCGTGTTTTAACGCGAAAAAATACTGAAAATAGGGGTTTTCAAGGTTTTCAACAGGTACCCCCCCCCCCCCCCGAAAAAAATTTCTGGCTACGGGCCTGACGTAGCACTATCCAGGGCATCCTCGAAAGCACAAGCGCTACATATCAGCTCACGCCTTGGTGTTGGTAATACCCATATTTCTGTTGGCATCGTTACGCAAGTGCAAACAACTGGTTATATGAAACTTATGCGACTGTTCAACATATCTCTGTGCGTACAACATTTGTACATATCCTTAGCGTCATTTGTTTCGCTCAATAAAAAATTACAACCCAGTCACCTTGCATCCGCATGCTACGCATAACATCGATTCCCATGGCACTTGGGAGCTGCCAACTTTTTTAAGTAACCCTAATACTAATATTTTATTGACATTTTTTTTTAAATTTACACTTCACCTACATCGCCATAAGTGATTGCGCAGGGGAGGTATACATGGGTAATAACATAACATAGTTCGCAATCGATATAATAGATACAACAAATACATCAATACACAAGATACTTTTAAGAGAAAAACACTCGAATAATGGTGAATTACACAAATTATAGATAACGTCACAGTCATACATTTTAAACACGTAAACGCTTGGCATTTCCGCTGTCTTCGGAATATTTTCACGAAGGTTCTCAGCCAAGTGCACTGTCCATTCTGCGCCTGGCGTGGTGTTTCAGTACCACAGAGATAGGCCACCTTTCACCAAGTGCCGATGTCATGTCATGACGTCATGTAACGTAACCTTGTCGTCGCCCATTCTGTCCACGCCAGAGGCCACATTTTCCAACTGCCATTTTTGTTGCTGCTACACGGGCATAGCGAATGACATTCACACCCAACGACATTCGCCCGTTGAATGTGTTCACCGAACTCATGCAAGGGCGACATGTGTACTCTCGTCAACAGGCGCTTGTCAAGAGATTACAAAATTGATATCTTAAAGCGAGTGTAAACGATGTGCAGATGTTTATTAAGGGTTGTTGTTAACATTTCGGTAACTTTTTAACGTACAACGCGATAGTGGAAGCAATTTGTGCAGCTACATTCTTTTTCCCAGACTCCGACTTGATGCTAGCGCCTCCTGTCAGCCATGTTTACAAACGCTCGCTGTTGTTTTGGTGAAGCGCCGCCGCGGTAGCACGAGGTAGCACTCGCTAGTAGCAGAATACACACGCACGTATTGGACACCAGGTGAGGAAGAGTGCTTTCAAACCAGTTTTCCTTTCATGGGAAGCACCACAGTTCTCTGTTAATCGCCGACGAAGTCGAAGTCCATGTAGGCGCAGCTCCAAATCCCTCGTCGTCTGTGATCTTTTTTCAATAGCAAGCTTGAGCCGCATCAGTCAGTTTTGATGCTTCATTCGCAGCAGCTGGAGAGCAATTAACGATCGTTTGCACTGATCATCATTCATCGCGGTCACAAGTTCATGAACGCTGTCACGGTCGCAAATATTGCCGATTGCAAGTTGTGAGCGGCTTTAAGCTAGTCTTGCTTTGGATATGTGCGAGGATTTTTTTTTCTATAGATGCTGTTGTGTCCCGTCGCAGTATATTGTGAATCAGCCGAACAATTTTTACCGTTGTATTACTAACAATGAAGATAAAATATGTAAATTAAACGGGCGATTTTTAACTTTTTGGTATCATAGCAGCTTGCCGATAAACATTGACATCAATTGCGAATGTCATTTCATATAGCCGTGTAGACCCGGAATGCAAGATCGCAATGACATTCGTTATGAATGTCATTCGCTGCGAATGACATTACATGTGCCGTGTGACAGGGGTATTAGGGGTCAAGGGGAGGGGGGGGGGAGCGTTCACAATTAGAGGGGCTGAGATTGAATGCGAATGGAACTAATACCTGGTGAGCAGTCGGAAGAGAACAGAAACAGTTAGAGTACTGGTAAAGAAATCAGTTACAATTATATGTTATAGAGATGTAGCATTTAATCAAGAGAAAAGCCGAGGAGCGACGGACGTAATACTACACAGCGATAGATAGAAGCAAACCATCTTCCACAGAGTATGGTGGCGAGTTCGTCATCGTTGACGGTTTGGCAAGTCGATGACTAATCAGCATAGCATGTGTGTGAAGCAGCACACGGAAAAGCATAGAATGGCTAAACACCGTAAGCGTCTTCTTTACTCGCGTTTTATTCACTTGGTCCTATCCGGTGTCGTTCTTCAGATCCACGTCATGATGATAATGTAGCAAACTATGTGCAGCCTGGTCAACCTTCTTGTTTTACCCTGCCTATTCCATTGTAACGACTATGTAAATATTTGTTTCTACCTTGATTGAAATAGGACACCATTACAGTTAGTTATTATTATCATCATACTTCCCGCCATTCTCACATCACGGACTTATACGAAACGACTTCATCATCGCGTCAAGGACAAAATGGTGATAGGGGTGTCGATAACGGGCGCATTGCTACGAGCGTGCACGTCAGGTCCCGTCTGAGCATAGGTCGGCAAAACTTGTGGAGCTCACTCAGACTCACTCATGAAATATATTTTGCTCTCAGGGCTCACTCAGACTCAGACTCACCAAAGTTTTCCTGAGCCGGACTCACTCGGACTCACACTCACCAAAATTTTCTTCGACCGGACTCACTCGGACTCAAACTCACCACAACATAACTCACCCGGACTCACTCACACTCGCACTCACGGCTCGATCTGAGTCTGAGTGAGTCCGAGTGAGTCGACTCATGAGTCCGTTAGCCTAGAATTAGCTTTTCGACCATAGTGCCAATGCTCTTTAGCACCAATATCTCACGTAATCGGAGCTCTTCTTGGCGCCATTTGATATGTACCTTTATGAGTACTCGTAAACCAGTAAGGTCATTTTTCTTGAAAGGGATGACAACATAAGATATATTTATTTAGAGCTTCCCTGGAAAAGTTAACGGGAGGGAGGTCAAGGCACGCCCCTACGTAATTCGCGCCTCTGATCAATAAATATTGAAACGATTTATGAACGACACTGCTTTCGAATATGTGTGAGTAGATCTGAGTAAAACTGTCGATCCTGGCAAGGCTGATAGTAATGTTGAAGATGAGTAGATAGGGCCATAGGTCGGCAAAAGAAGGTGCAACTCACTCAGCCTCACTCAATAAATATATCTTGCGCTTTGGACTCACTCGGACTCAGACTCACCAATATTTTCCTGTGCCGAACTCACTCGGACTCAGAATTGCGAAAATTTTCTTCAACCGGACTCACTCGGACTCAAACTCACCAAAATTTTACTCACCTGGACTCACTCAGACTCAGACTCACGGCTCGATCTGAGTCTGAGTGAGTTCGAGTGAGTCGACTCAAGAGTGAGTTCGCCGACCTATGCGTCTGAGTGTGGAAAAAAAAAGCAACTATAGTCGGTAATAGTTTGAAGGGAAATCTGCTGGCCACACGGATATAAACGACACAGTTGTCTGGTAGACTGCGAAACAGTGCGAAATGACTCAACTCCTTCCGTTTTTAAATACCGGCAACTTGCTTGCCCGTGACGATCCGCCTGATTTCAAGGAAAATATCAAGCTTGAGCTTTCATTAATTTCAGGATGTAAAATCCAGAAGAACACCGGAAAGATCGGAATATCAAAACAAGTTACTTCGTCCCTTGCTGCATTGCGAAAGCCAGAAAAATTCTTCAGTATTTGCGCACGTAAAATACAAACTTGCGATATCTTCTGGGAAGCGTGTACGAGAAATCGAAAGCCCAGTAAACTTTGTACCAATGGACCGACGCCGCATATTTTAACCGGAATTGTGTACGGGTAGTACTAATGCACCTTATGCCATGAATGTGAAAGACATATATTGTCTATGCCACTGCACTATATAATGGAGGCGGCGCAACCGTATTCTGGTGTATTTCATAAAATTTTAGCCTGATTGTCTGGATAAGTTTCGGCAGTCATCAGAATGAACAACAGAAGCTTTTCACAAGGCGAGGAACTGTGCCGAATTCATCTTCAAATGAAACTTTCGGGCAAAAGGAGATATATCTGCTACTTGAGGAGGAAAAGGCACCGGTATTGACAAAATTAAATTTCATAAGTTTGCGCAGGTATAATATGGCTTGGCCGTAACTTTGTCACCTTTCCATTTCGTTGTAAAAAAAAAACGGACCTGCATGTAGCTGAAACAGTGGGCATGAATGAAGATGGTAAACTGAGCTAATTGGTCGGTGCGAATGCCTGCAGCGCCCAGTCGTAGAACCAAGAGCCCGAACATCAAATGAGGGCATGTTCTTGCTTGCTCCGCTCGTCGTCAGGCCTACTGGTGAGCGCTGCACAAAGTTGATCTTCTGTATGAATTCTGTTTGTTTCTTTCCATTGGCATTCCCCTCACATTTGTCCACGTGCTTTGATAACGTTTGTGATTTACCACGCCTCAAAAAGTAATTTATTACATTATTCATTGCAGCAAAGAGTAATTTATATATATACTATTTGTTAAAATGCTGCAAAGTATTGATTTGTTAACGTTTTTGTAACAATTTTATCGGCTTCGAGTAATTTTACGCACGTCTGTTCTCTCCAATTGTCTCATCGAAATAGCAACGCTTGAAGATATTGCGGCGACCTACGCAAGCTAAAGCTATACACTATTTTATTTTCGATTCATGGGCGCCGCCATCTTGGACTGATAAGCGATTGTTTTGCCGGTTTTCTATGGTAATATGAAATATCATGGTCATAAAACATTAAATGTACCACCCAATGCTTTCGTGCGTGCGAGTTCACCGTAGCACTATTTGTTCATTTGATACGGATAGAAAAGTCCAACGTTATTAGTCCAAGATGGCGGCGCTTGAGCACGTCCAGAAAATGGTGTATAAACAGGGCTTACGTTCGTCTGTACTTTATTATAATGATTTTCATTCATTGCCGGAGTTGCCTACCTGCTAATCCTCGCCGCCGAGGGTAGAAAAGTCGTCTTCTCATAGTATTTTGTACACATTTGATGTTTTACTTAAGATCATACAGTCTATCTGCAGATTAACACGATTATGACGACATTATAACACTACCTCGTCATTTTTTTTGAAATTTGTGGAATTTGCGCCCTCAAAGAGCTACAGTGGTGAGGCAGTTTTCAGCGGCCAGAATATTTTCGGTACTATAACAACTTACTTTGACTGTGTGAATGGAAAAAGCGTTTTTTAGAAGAAGATGGCAACGTCGTCCTCTGCGGGGGCTTTCATTTGTTGAATTTAATTATTAGGATAGTTTTTCCGTCCGCACTATAAAAAGAGAGGGGACGGAGGGAGGGCGGAAATGGAGCAACGGGCGGCGTTGCTACTTCAGAGCAACGACTTTCTCCTTTGCGTACACTTTACCTGTTGCGCCCTCTTGCGGCAAGCACCAGTGGAGAAATATTTCTCCCCACAACCACGTCGCACGCGCGCATGCGCACGCCGAGTTACATCATGATACCATGTGGCGGAGAGCGGCGTATATTTGTTAAAATCTGCGTTACGGGTATTATATTTCGCATCCTGACGCGCTAAGTCGGCATTTTCAGACCATCCAGCACTACCCGACCTCGGCCAGTCGTGTGCGATTGACTTGTAACTATATGATTGACGCCAGGAATGCACGAGTGACATTTATTGTTTTGTTTCATTGGTACAATTTTTTTTAACACGAAACTGTTTTATGCTGGGGTCCACCACGGCTCCACTGACGTAATTCCGTCAAGGATATGACGTTATAAAATACAAACTAACAGATTGCAAAGAAAAACTACAAGAAAAATTTCCGTCGCCGGACGTCGAACCTGTACTACCGCTCGCTTCGCAGCGCGCGGCGCGAAACCACTAGGCCACAGAGCGTACGTTCTTCAGCTTACTAACGGCAAGCTGTTTAGATACACCATATATGGTTGGTGGTCCTCAGAGTTCCCCGATCTCAGCGCGTTTTCCGTCATCACTAGCGGGATGGCGCGACTGGCGCGAAGGGCGCGCTTTAAAGGTCGCGCCCCCCGCGCTTTGCGAGGCGCGGGCGCCTCTTCTGGGCGTGGTCGATCGTGCGCGCGCGCTTATCTCTTGATACGGTTTGTACGTCTTGCTTCCCCCCCATGTTTGCGCTGAAGTTATAGATAGCACTAAGTTCACTTAGCTCGCTGCAGCGGCCGCGTTTGCGATCGAAGCGTGCGGCTCACACACAAAGAAGTAACAACTGCGGCAGTTCGCGCTCGTCCGGTGTATACTTGTGCGTACGTTTCCTGCGTCCTTCGTTGTGTGGGAGCAGCGCGCTTTAAAGGGGCCCTGCAACACTTTTTGAGCATGGTCAGAAAACGCTGCTGATCGGTAGTCGAGGCTCCCGAGAACACGCGAGCCAAATATTATAGCGCAGCACGCGGCCTGGAATTCACAATAAATTCTCAAAATCAGCAAAAAATTGCTTTCTCTTCTCTCGACAAATGACGTTGCAAGCTAAAAAATCACTCGTCACCGCCATTGTAACAGCCATTGGCGGATTTGAGCATGGCGCGCTCGGTCGTTACACGGGCCGCCGCGGGAGGCCGCGACTTGTCCATGCGTGCGCGCACGATCGCACTGCAAAGCGGCATATTCGACGAAAAAAAAAGAGAAAAAGTGCTAGAGGTCACGAGGCGCACGTGACGTATTTTCTTCCCCCGTGCCATCCCTCCCTGCTTAGCTTCCAGCGCTTTCGTCGGGACGAGAGAAGAGAGAATGCAATTGCAGTGTGCGACAAATCTTTGTAACTCCGCTTGTACTGGACGGATTCTAAAAATTTTTGCAGCAGTGAATTCGTGAGGCAATAAGTTCCTTTAGTGAATCCATTCCATGGCTACTTAGAAAAGTATTGCAGGGCCCCTTTAAGTATCGAGCTGTGACAGGTGTTAGTCCACGCTCGTCCTGTGTATGCTCATTTGGTGCATCCTTCCTGCTTGAGGTGCGCGCTGCAAGTTTCGGGCTGCATGCTTACCGTTCTTCGCGTGACATTACAATTTGTTACTGCAGCATTCATCCCTTAGCCCTTATGGGGAAACAATGCACAATAAACGCTCAACTACCTCTGTGAAGACACGTTTCAGTTTCGTGTATAACGATTCCTATCACAGAGGTTTCAGCCATGTTTTTTTTTTATCGCATGGCGTGCGCGCGATGCGCCGCACACTTTCTTATGTCTGGTGTTGTTTGTATACGTTTGCGCATTATATGCTTGTCAAAAATGCAGTAAATCCTGCTTCACAAAAGAGTCTTGTTTTATTGAACGCCTTAGAGTTTACGCCTATGACAGATTTTTGTTTTTTGGCTTTAACATACTTAGCAAGCGCATGCCCTTTTTAGTTTTGCGCGGCACTTATAGCACTTATCAATACAACAAGCGCTATAAACAAGCATCAAAGTTAATGTTTTCATCGTTTTAACAAACGTGATACCACTGCACAGTGCATGCGTAAACGTACGATAATATATAATTGCTGGAGCTTTACGTGTCAAAACGAATATACAATTATGAGGCACGCCATAGTGTGGGACAACGGATTAATTTCGACCAACTGGGGTTCTTTAACGTGCACGCAAACATGAGCACACAGGTGTTATTTGCATTGCGTCCCATCAAAATGGGGCTGCCGTGGCCTCGAGTCGAACCCGCGCTTTTCAGCATAGTAACGCGGCACCAAATGACTAATCTACCACGGAGGATGGAAGCACAAAGGGAAACTTGGGAGCAAAGTTTCGCCGAGCGTTTATTTCCCAGACTGGAATTATGATAATCAGAAACGTCAAACTGCATCATAATTGCACATTTCTGAAATATAAGCCAATGACTTCTGTCAATTAAGCCAAAATTATTAATCACATGCATTTTGAATTACGCGAGCCATCACTGAGAATTAGAACGGAATTCTGCACGCGTGCAGTATGTATTTCTCGTCGGCGGTATTCTGCTTCGGCGTGCAAAACTCAACACAAAATGCGCTTCTAGCGACAGCTGTGCACAGTAGGTAATTACCAACACCCTCACTCACCTTTCTCAAAAAGTATTTCAAGTAGAAAGTAGTAGTAATCACTGCCACAACAATAACGACGCAGTTGTCGTACAGTGACCGCAAGTTGACACGCCAGGCGAATACTAAGACGTAATTGTCGCAGAATAGTACGTAGGTACAGCGTAATAAAATAATATGAGGACGTAGTATGGGTAGCGGCTTTTTCCACAATTCGCGCACCGTAGCGCTAGCTTCTCTGCTCATGTAATCGAACTGCCACAACGCCAAGAGCCACTGACATCGCTCAGGAACACCGTCCGGTGCGAGGCCGTGTTGTCTTGTTTCTTCGCACGACACGCGTTGTAACTTACGTAAACACAGCGGAGACGGCGGTGACCACATCAGAAGGCACTGTTCATTGAAGGGCTAGCAGTTAAACGAATTCATTGGTCATCGTGCTACTTGTTGTGAGCGCTTAAATATAATGTTAACAGATTTTAACACAAAACCACTCAACAAATTCGACGCGACGAAGGCGACAATATCTGACCTGCATGCTGCACCCTCGCACAGTATATATATATAAAAGAAATCGGAGAGGTTACTTTTATCTGTGTACGCTGTCGAGAGATAGCACTACTTCAAAATGTTGTCGGGATGGTATGAACGGTTGTGTATGTGGGGTCGTTTTCACATGAACTTAACCATCGCTGTAAATATATCGTTCATTATTACGCGGCTTTAGATTAATGAGCTTGGCCAAGCCATAGCTACAGTATAATGATGTCTCACTACATATTGCGATGCAGCCATGAAATGTAAAGAGTGCAAGAAAAATGACGCATCGCTTGTACCACCGGAGTCGGTCATAATACAGCGTCAATATACGCGACTGCGCTTCGTTTTACGGTGTGTAAACATGTCTGCACCAACGCTGCTGCAGTGACTTCTCCATATTACGGGTTTTATACATATGAATGAATTGTGTACTGGATTCAATGAGTGTGTGAACCATGTGTCTCGGTAAACATGTGCGTATTAATACAATGTGTATGTAAATGCTCTGCATCAGCCTTCCAGTGTCATTGTGCAATCCATGAATGGGCCCACCTCGCCAAGTGTCCGCCCTGTAGCGCCGTTCTGTAGTGACAACGCACGCTGTCTCAGAAATGAACATTTTTAGTATTGTTAAATCCCTCCAGATGGCGCCAGCTACCACCTACTTCAAGGCATACTTTCGAAAAGTATTTAGATAGTATGCTCTGCATAAAAAAGTTTTGCTGCGATCTAGTGTACATTTTCGAGACACATGTCGGGTCCTATTGCCCTGTGAACGCGTCGATCACGTGTCTACACCGTGATGCTTCGAGAAATAAAGTGAGCAAGCCTAACACGCAGTCTCCGGGTGAAAACTCCTTTGCAGTATCCTCCCCTTCCAAGGTGAACGACGTCTCGTTGGCCGAGCGAAACGTACGAGTTCCGTCGTTGAATTTCGCGATGTTGTGATCACCCTAAGTTTGTCTGCTTGATTATATTGTCATATCACTCGATATTAAGCTGAGCTGCACCGTTTTTTCCAATTGCCAGTGCAGTATACTCTTTATCAGTCGAGAATTGATTTACTGGCCAGGCCTGATTGTATTGCTCGCTTCGTTAGTCTGGTGTCAGCCAATCTTGATGTTGACAGGAGAGGAACGTTTCTCTGTGGAAAAAGGGGTGAACGTTGCCGCATTGAAAGACGAACTTAGGAGATATCACCGTTTCCCTTTTAATTGGAGCAAGGGACATTCCATATTTTTAAGAGTGTTTGTGTTGAAATATAGCTTTGTAAACTTGCACCCATACAACAAGCGCAGACGGAAAGCCTATTACAAGCAAAATTTTCTCGAACAAGTGAAAAAAATAGAAAGCTACGGAATTACCGGTAGAAACTTGATAGCAGCCGGAAAGTCTTTTATGAAGAGCGAGCAGTTTAGGCCGGCAAACTCCACTAGATTGTGGACCTGAGTGGGAGTCACTCAGAGTAGCCATACTGAGAAGCTAGGAATATTTTGCATATAAAGACCACGTAGAGCCATGGATACATGGAGTCAAATATGCCTTTGAACACCAGGCAACGAATGATTGTTTAAGCTTCATTTAAAAGAAAACGAGGGAAAAGTCACTCTTTCCTTGGGCGCTGTGTTGTATGTGGAAAGAATTTAGGAAATGGCTGAGTTCTTGTCTAATTTGTTTACTTGTTCATCGTATTCTGCCAGTTGTGGCTGTTCCCTTACGTTAAGAATGCTTAGTCATGCCAATAATTTTTTTTACTCTGACAAAACGAAGCTTTCTAGACTACGGCATGTTCGCTAAAATTTTGATCACATACTTTTGTCAAATGCGATTCTCGCAATTTCCTAAAGAGGTGACTGTTGCGAAAATGTTCGTAAAAAGGAACTGTCACTTTTAAAAGTTCGTTGGAGGGACCTATCTCAACAAAATGGAGAAGCAGGAAGAGGACGAGGAAGAAAGAAGGAAAAGGAACGAAAGGCAGGGAGGTCAACTAGACGCTCGTCCGATTTGCTACCCTACACTGCGGGAAGGGGTGACGGGATTAAAAGAAAGAAAGCCATTTTGTTGAAAGGACCGCTTGTAGCTGCACATGTACCATGACGGTGCTTTCAACAAAATGGAAATTTTCATTACACCGTAGTATCTCGCACTCAAATGCAATTTTCGCAATTTCGAAGAGTCACACGACTTTTGCGAAAATGTTCTGAGCTGAAAAATGGTTAGGCTGATGGTGAATTAAAAACTGGAAAGTGAAGCCTACTCTGCTTTCCTTGGCCACATCATCTGTTGAGTTATGTCTAACAAAAAAAAATGCACTCTTCTGTCCAATATCCTCTTGCTTTTCCTGTTGAGGACTATTTCGTGCGCTCCCCCGAGCGTCATCGGAAACGACATGGCTTCGCAACGCTATTATATTACGTGGTATCTTACCCTTTCTTGCGCTTGAAATAATACACTTGTGGCACAAAAACTGAAGGACTGCGCCCGTTCACTGGGCGAATGTTGTGTATCAATGTACAGGTAATCTGCGTAGACGTTTTTTGTTCAGATATCCACAAGAGTCACGTGCTTAAACGTTCATTAACTTTGATATCATTATAGGGATTCGTCATAAGCTCCAAGCAGTGTGACAGATATTTCAAAGGCTGACGAAATGAGTGTGAGACGGTACGGTGCAATGAAAACATCCGTTTTCGTAGAGATAGTTCCCTGCAACCAACATTTCTAGGTGACACTTCCTTGTTGTGAACATTGCAACATTTTTGCAACAATGTTCTTGCAACGTTTTCGCAACAAGGAACTCTCACTCAGAAATGTTCGCTGCAGAGAACTATCTCTATGAAACGGGAGTTTGGATTACGCTGTAATATCTCGTACTGATTTCGTCAGCGTATGAAATATCTGTCACGCTGCTGGGAGCTTATGAGAAGTTCATATAATGATATCAAAGTGAAGTGAAAGTTTAAGCGCGTGACTCTAGTGGATATCTGAAAAAAAAAGAACGCCTGCGCAGATAACCAGCACATTGATACACAACACTCGCCCAGTGGAACTGTCGCTGTCCTTGAGTTTTTTTTTTTGCCACAACTGTATTATCTCATGCGCAAGAAAGGGTGAGATACCACGTAATATGATATACTATTGCGAAGCCGTGTCGTTTGCGATGACTCTGAGTTGGGCGCATGAAATAATTCTCAAAGGTAATACTCAAAGGAACAAAAGGAGGAGAATGTATTGAGCACTGCTTATTTTGTTAGGAGTGACCCAACAGATGATGAGGACAAGGAATGCAGTCGGCGTTACTTCCAACTTTTAGTTCATAAACATCCGTACCATTTTTTCTAGCGTATTTTCTGCCCACCGCAGGACGAAGGCATTACTCGGTGATTTCCTATTTACCTTATCTTGGTCAAGTGAGTTTCGGCCTGGTCAAGCGAGTTTCGCGACAACGACGCTGAACGAAAGAGGGGGGGGGGGGCAGACGCTGAAGAGGACGAAACAAATGCTATTTATCCCTCCTTGTGGCAACGACTCAGCCTCGATCGGACAATGGTGTTGCCCACAGCATGCCATGTGGCGGAATTGACATTTAGCAAGATGCATTGCTGGTTTCGAACGTGTCGTTTTCCCAAAAACATTGCGTGAAACCATGTCCGAACAGAATTTTTGCGCTATTTTACGTACAATAATAATGCTATTAAAAGCGACAGTTTCTCGGAAGCTATCAATGAATGAGATTTTTACTAGAGAAAAATAGGTATGGAGCGAGAAATTACGGTGATAACGTGAAAACACGAACTGACAAACACGTGGGAAACGCATGCCGAACACATGTTTGTGAGTTCGTGTCTTCACTTCGACAAACACGTGGGAAACACATGCCGAACACATGTTTGTGAGTTCGTGTCTTCACTTCGACAAACACGTGGGAAACACATGCCGAACACATGTTTGTGAGTTCGTGTCTTCACTTCGACAAACACGAGGGAAACACACGCCGAACACATGTTTGTGAGTTCGTGTCTTCACGTGGGAAACACATGCCGAACACATGTTTGTGAGTTCGTGTCTTCACGTGGGAAACACATGCCGAACACATATTTGTGAGTTTGTGTCTTCACTTCGACAAACACGTGGGAAACACATGCACACATGTTTGTGAGTTCGTGTCTCACTTCGACAAACACGTGGGAAACACATGCCGAACACATATTTGTGAGTTCGTGTCTTCACTTCGACAAACACGTGGGAAACACATGCCGAACACATGTTTGTGAGTTCGTGTCTTCACGTGGGAAACACATGCCGAACACATGTTTGTGAGTTCGTGTCTTCACCTCGACGAACACGTGGGAAACACATGCCGAAAACGTATTTGTGAGTTCGTGTCTTCACTTCGACAAACACGTGGGAAACACATGCCGAACGCATGCTTGTGAGTTCGTGTCTTCACTTCGACAAACACGTAGAAGCTGCAGCCAACATAACCGCGTCGTTATCAGTCCGAGCCTCATTGCTCAAGTTAGCAACGCATTTCTTCCGCTGAGACGCCTGGCAACGACAAAACTTCTCGGCACTTGTGTGATGAACCAGGCTGGGAAAGTTTCGTTGCTCGTTAGTGCTTATTATTGCGATAGCAATTATATGGACACTCGCGGCTGGTTTTCGCCGTCGGCGTTGGCGTCATTTGCCGTATATGTATATATATAACCGGCCCCGCCCGTCGTTCATAAGCGTGAAAAGACGCGAGGGGGGGGGGGGTCTCTCGAGCGACCTTCGATTTTACGAGGGGGCGCGCGCGTTATCTCCCCCGGCCGACAGCGGGCGGGGGGGGGGGGGGCGACGTTCGATTTTACGAGCGCGGGCGCGCGTGTTATCTCCCCTTCTCGGCGGCCGACAGCGAGGGGCCGGTGTACCCTTCTACGTGCTGTGCGCTCTCAACACGAAGAGAATTCTCTTAAACAAGCGTTTTCTAGAGTTGCGTAAGATCGGATCCAAAAAGAGTTAGCTGCCAGCCTCACTTCTTATAACATTACAATTTTTTGCTATCGCATTCATTGCTTCACCCTTGCGGTGAAACTGTGACTTTTTTCTCGTTCTGTCAAAACGCATGCGATTGGGCCGGTCAATTCAAAGCGAACTCATGTGATTGCGTCCCAACATAGCCTGAAGGTTGACCGCCATGGCTCATGACCAGGCAGCTCATGTACTAGGAACAGATAAAGTAACCATGCCCAAGCATAGTTACCTAGAAACAAAGCTGCAGCCAACCTAACCACGTCGTTATCAGTCCGAGCCTCATTGCTCAAGTTAGCAACGCATTTCTTCCGCTGAGACGCCTGGCAACGACAAAACTTCTCGGCACTTGTGTGATGAACCAGGCTGGGAAAGTTTCGTTGCTCGTTAGTGCTTATTTCTCTTTCTGTCAAAACGCATGCGATTGGGCCAGTATACACCATCTCTGGGGCACAGCTCTCTTCCGTTACGTCACAATTCACACTGCTGGTGACAACAGATGGTGATGTAATCTGTTCGCACTGGATACCAGATGTAACTGAGAACACACTTGTTGATTGGTTTGGCAAAAGGGGTGACTCTCCGCTTATTGTAGGAATGCAGCCTTCGTATGTTATTTCTTGATAATCAGTTCTGTCTGATAGATCGGTACAGACTAGTTTGCTGAAGTTTGATTGCAGCACGGATTTTTCGGGAATGTTCAACGGCTCGCTAATATCTTCGTTTAGCCTGCCCTGTTCATGTGTAGAGGCTTGCCATTCCTTAACTGCCGAGAACGATTTGCTGCTTTCTGGATTAGGATATTTCCCGACAACACTCTCAACAATTGGGGTACCTAGGTGGTGTAATGTCTGGTCACTGACCGTTTGTAACCTATTTTGGTGAGACGAACAACACCTATCGCCCTCAGGTTCTTCTTCGAGCGTTAAATTTCTTGTTACATGAGGTGGATGCAAAACTGTAGCCTCATCATTTACTGAAACATTCTTATGCATCGAACTGCCAAAAGCCATTGCACGAGCTTGCGCTTTAAAAGCAGCTATCTCCTGTTTGAGAACTCGCATATCTATTTCATGTTGGGCTCTCTCAACGCGAAATTGCTCGGCCTGGCTTAATAGTTCTAATCGCTTCTCGGCAGCACGCTGCGCACGCTCCACAGCCATCTGCTCAGGGACCCAAGCTCTAAGCTCCTCCTTCTGAAGTCCCAGGCTCTCGCCCATCTCAACTATCTTCTTGAGACGCTCCATGTTTCTGTGTCCTCAAATGTCTAGTCACAAACGGCCTTGTCTTGTCGCGGACGCCATTGTCACGAAGCTAAAGGCGCTTCGCTTTAGTGCAGGAAAATGGGCCTTTTGCGACGCTGAACTGCGCATGCGCAGCTCCTAGCGGCTGAGGACCGAAACGATATGGTAGGCACGCCTGCGCGGCCGAGTCGGTAGCCGGTAGCGCTGCACCGGCTCCACGATTAATTGCCTTCCGAAATTTAATGCGATGCCAACGTCGTGTGTCGATGAGGCCGCTTAAGTGTGTACTATATGAAATCTACAATACAAGGCTGCTTGTGGTGGCAGACAAATGCCGCGCATGTGCTACACGACCACGTCGATCGATATACGTACATGAGAAAGCACACAAACATGAACTCTCCGTCCTTTTCATTTACAGTTCGCTAATGTTTTTAACTTTTCTTTTTAACTACGTCACCTTCATACAAAGAGCTAATAGACAGCAGCGGAAAGGGTGGTAAGTGCATGAATCCAGAAATCTGACCTATGAAACTCAAATTTTCCGCACGGCGTAATGCCGGTTGCGCTCCAGATACCAAGTGGATGTTTACTCACCCTGCGGGTTACAGTGAGCAGCCAAAATCACAGCATGTGCGATGTAATATCCATGGGTTTATAAATGGAACACACACCCTTCGTAGATGTTTACGCGTGGATCTCGCTGACACGTTGCACACGACTTTGGGCATGTATCACTTTCAGAACATCCTGCCGTTCACTTTCTGCCGTACGAAGCGCGCTCTGCATCACACCAAGTGTTCTTCGAGCGTCAGTTTTTACCCTGCCGAGGCGCTTCATCCAGCCGTTTTAACTGTTCTGGAATCCTTCGGGTGTAAAGATTTTACCAGCGGGCTCCATCTAGCTGACGACGACAAAAACCTGCGCTGCAGCCGACATGTCGCTGCGCGTACTCGTTGCACCCAGTGACAAACTCAAGTGGAAAGAAAATCCGCCCCCAAACTCTTCAACTTGCCTGCTCCCTCTCTTGTGTTCTCTCTTCTATCCACCCATAAGAGTCGTACCTTATGCTTTCTTGTTTGTTTGTTTGTTTCTTTCTTTTTTTTTTTTTTTGAGAATTTCGCCTTTCACCCCGCGGCAGCTCGTCCTCCGTTTCCGAACGCTTTCGTGCACGGCGGCCGGTTGCCGTGAAAAGCACGCGCATCCCCTTCATTGATAGCACTAGGCTGTCTGCAGTCATTCACAGAACGACACACGTACAGGCCCACAAGAAGCGTAGACAAGAAGGTACTGCAAAGCGGCGGATGTGGTTTTTCCCTGCTTTTCTCCCGGAAGTATCTTTGTTATCTTTGCATTATCTATTAGTATTTTGTTCATGTTTCAGCAGCGAAAACACGTGTTCTCACCATCGGGGTGTCAAAAGAAAGCCTACCCGTCTTAGAAGAGCGTGACAAAAAATGCGCAAAGCCAAAACAGATACCGAGAGCGAACAGCCGTGAGGGTCCGTCTTGTGTGCTTGGAAAACATGTAAACAATTTAAAGAGTCCCATGGACCATACGACGGGAGGGCGACAAGCTTCTGCAGTACAGCACTTTTTCTGTGTTTCGTGTGACAGCCGTCTTACTGCAAAGATCTTATCTCTGACGGTTTCTACAATGCTCACTTCGAGCATATATCTCGCTCGTCCCTGCCTGCAACAGTGCATGGAAGCAGGAACTTAGCTTCAAAGGAGGAAGAGAGAGAAATAAACTTGGAAAAAATAAAATTCAACGGAAAGCAGAAGCCAATACTTCTTTTTTTTTTTATTGTTCTCACACGCTGCTTGTCAGCTTGTAACCGAGTCTCGCGTACGGCGGCAATGCATTCGGGGCGCGCAGCCGCGCGGCGGCGCCTACCAGATTGTTTCTCGTGGGCACCGCATGACGGCGCCACAATGCGTCGCAAAAGGCCCATTAAGATAGATCATTGAAAGACGCGAGGCCGTTCATTTACGAACAAGACGGACACATATATTTACAGCGCACAAGGACAGAAGGCAAGTATACAGCATGGAACGCACAAGGGAAAAAAATTACACCATCTCCCGCTAAAGGGAACCATGTGTAGATGTGAAGCAGCGGGCGCTAACGCTTACACTGGCCGTGGCGTTGACGCTGGCGCTATCGCAGCGTTGCGCAGGAGAGAAAACTGAGGAGGCGCAAAGCACGCAGTGATGGAGCGGTGTTTCCTACTGGAACATGCCAATCGCTGCTAATGGGCAATGAGAGACAGAAGATTCCGACTGTACACAGAGACCCGCAGTGCGCTTTTAGTTAACGCGCACGCTGCGAATTTTTATTGTTCAACAACGCACAGGAGAAATCTCCCACCGGCACCACCTTGGAGGTCAAGATCCATTGCCATATATACGCGATGGACAGTGAACGGTTGTGCAGCGCGAGCAGTCGGTTTTTTCAACCAAGAAACTCGCTAGCAGACGCTGCCTGCGTCGGCGTCACGAGGCGAGAGAGGGGGGGATCGTAGGAGAGGAGAGAGAGAGAGGGGGGGGACGCGCATGCGCAGTGGGGGTGTGGACGCTGTGGGCAGGGATGCCCTAGAGGAGAGAGGGGGGAGCGTAGGAGAGGTGAGAGAGGGGGGACGCGCATGCGCAGTGGGAGCCCAGGCAGGGATTCCTAGAGGAGAGAGGGGGAGCATAGGAGGGGAGAGAGGAGGGGAGGCGCATGCGCAGTGAGGGTGTGGTTGCCGCGGGGAGGGATGCCTAGAGGAGAGAGAGGGGGAGGAGAGTTTTTTTTATTTTTTAAAGGGGTTTGCGCATGCGCAGTAAGGGAGGCCACGCCGCACACCACCACCGGATTAAGCTTCGCCATAAGATGCTTCACATCTAAAAAGAAAGCATGCATAACACACAGCGCAACAAATTTACAAAGGGAAGAGTTTCACCGTTCGGTATAAAAAGTCAGACACCGTATGGGCAGGCTATGGTGCGGGCGATGATGGCCTATGGTGAATGGGCACAGCAGAGGCGACGACAGTAGGCGCGAAGCCAGACGCCGGACCCGGTGGAGGTCATTGGCCGGACGCCCTTTCGGCGTTCGCCAGCCAATGCTTGCTGGTCGTCGCAGAGTCGCGGTTGGGCCTCGATCGCGCGTCCTTGCGACGATCTGGAGACGCCACGCACCGGGTAGAAGCTCGACGTGGTGCCAGGTGGGAGCCTGCAGCGAGCGACAGCCAGCTACACGACTGGCCGCTACTCCCGCGCCCTGGACACCGTCTTCTCCCGGCCACGTCTGCCCTGCAACTCCGTTCCTTGCTCCAGTCTCTTCTTCCGAGCCACCGTGGATGGTGCTCATTGGCCGATACCTCTTGCGCCACGTGCCGCACGTGCAGCGTGTCATCTTCGTCGTCGTCTTCTCATCACAGGCACCACTCCGCTCCACTCGCGCACATCATCACAGGTAGTATGCGAGGGATTACTGGCCAGCTGCCAGCTCGTAATAACATCACGTGCTACGTGACGACAACAGGTGAAGGAAGAGTTTTCCACACTCCCACGCCGTAATGGCTATTGGCGGCGCTGACTGACGCTCCCACGTTTAAATGCACATATATACCCTATAAAATGGACGGAGGATGACCGCCGCCGTAGTTCAGTTGGTAGAGCATCGGTCGCGTTATTCAAAGGTCGCAGGTTCGGTCCCTGCCGGCGGCAAGTTTTATTTCTTTCGACTTTTCTTTCTTCCCATTTGCATTACAATTACTACTAATGGCATCCCCTATATATTCTTTGGCATCATTGTCCGTTAGTTCTCATCAATATTCTGTCCTAAAAAGAAAACGAGCCCTTATATTTACACTTTTTTCCTTCATAGAATGTCTATGCCACTGCATGACATAATAAAGGCGGCGCAACCCATGTTGTGGTGTATTTCATAAAATTCTAGCCTGATTGTCTGGATAAGATTTTACAGCCGTCGAAATAAACGACTGCAGCTTTTCACAACGCAAGGAACTGTGCGAAATGTCGCGTTTTTTTCTCTTTTTTTTTTCAAAAAAGAGCCAAATGCACTTTAAATGAAACTGAGAAAAACGCACTTTTTTGCTACTGACAATATGGTTGGGTCTGCTTCAACAATTTTTAGCCAGTGTGTTCCTACCCCTTAAATACCTCAAATCCACATTGCGGCTTAAATCTATATAGCCCACTATCGTCGGTATTCAGGAGTAAAATGTGCATTTGGCGCTTATAGATTGGAACAATTCATTTGGGCTTGAACTAGCTCGTAAAAAATCGGCAGATTCCACGTACCATGGGAATCGATGTTACTCGAAGCATGCGGAGCGAAGGTGCTGTTACGTAATTTTTAAATGAGATAAACGTTACGAAGTAACGCCAGAGATATGTGCAAATGTACGCACACACATATTTTCAACAGTCGCATATGTTACATAAGCAGTGGTTTTCAGTTGCGTAATGGTGCCAACAGCAACACAAGTATTGCCAGTGCTAGAAGTGGTATTCGGATACGTAGTGCTTGTGCTTGCGAGGAAGGCAGCCCTGGATAATGGTACGTAGACCAACTTCAGTGGATGGCGCTTAACTACAATCGACGTTAACCGGACGTGATGCTTACATCATAGCCGTACATATGTAATGTTTGTAAAATTAGATAGCCAGCACTGCAACCACAATTCACGTTTCACCAAGAATACTCCTGCATAGAGTCTTTTTTCCAAGGCAGTTCCGAGACCTGGAATGGCACTGTGGTAGAATACTTGATTGCCAGAAAGAATGCTTTGGTTCGATTCCTGCTGGTACCCTGATTATTATTCCTTGCATTCGTTGGGTCAACGCTACCGATGTTAGTTTTTCTTAACTCTCTCGCATTTAAATTACCTATGTCTGTTCTCGCCATTCTTGGGTAGATATAAACTGTTAATCACCTGAAGCGCATACCCGCTTACCGCGGCCCGTAGCGTACGGGTATGTGCCACACGTGTCTGGAGTAAAGGGTTTGACGACGTACTCGACGGGATTTAGACGTTATTCATGTCATGACGAGCCAGACGTATTCGTCAAATCCTCTTACCCTCCAATACTATTTTTGGTATTCCACAAGTTAAGGAGGTGGTCACGAAAGCACCCAGACGTAAGCGGCTGGATAGATAGATAGATAGATAGATAGATAGATAGATAGATAGATAGATAGATAGATAGATAGATAGATAGATAGATAGATAGATAGATAGATAGATACGCAGATAGAAATGCTCAAATGCGGTTCGCTGATAAATGCTTCGCATTTAAACGAAGTTAACAACGATTCGAATGTACGGTAGAGCAATATTTTGCGATAAAATTAACCCTTGCGATTCCGTCGTTGCCGTCATTCGTCGCGCGGGGTAATGACGATGACTAGACTTGAAGAGCGAATCTTCCTTCCTGGCAAAAGGTACAATATTATGGACTGTCCGCTGCGTTTGCTTGTTCTTGGCATCTATGATAGACCTTGAAAAGCGCTCCTGCTCTTCTTCTTTTGAACTCGTTTTATGCCGTGTCATTTCGGATCACTTCTTTTTCTTCAAGGAATAGACCGGTGCCCCTATATGTCCATTTCGTATGTCTTTTATTCCAATTATATCAACTCTGAGCGAAAGAACGACAGGATACTCTTGCGTTAAACTCGAAAAGAAACGCTGAAAGGCAAAGAGAAGTCGGCCTCTTAATCTTCATATTCGAGTTCTGCCCTACAACAGCATGTCCTTCAGCAAGTGCCAGCTCACCCTAGAAAAACTAATTGTGGAATGTAAACACGATAGCAAAGAAACTAGGAAACAAAGGAAACTAATTGCATGATACCCTGTTGGTTGTTTAGGTCAAGATTTTTGACGCAGCGCTGGCTCAGTTTGAAACAGATGCCGGATTTGGCTCATTTTTCATTAGAAACTGCCTTTTTGAATTCACGTTGCAGTCAGGAAATGCCCCATTTTGATTCCAACTGTTTTAGATGTTAGAGATACATACACGCGCTGTACGTTTCCCGTGAAATTCAGCCCAGTCTCGGTTTCTGGATTTGGCTCTTAAAACAAACAAAACAAAAGAAAACGCCACAAGTGCTTCTTCATATGATACTTTTGGTCTAAAGGAGGAATAAGCAACGATATTGACGAAATAAATTTCTTCAGTTACCGGAGCAATAATTTGACTCGTACGTTCTCATCTATTAATTTCATTAAAAAATTAACATGCACGTAGATGAAACAGTGGGTGATGGTAAGTGGGAGCTGGTAAGCTGAGCTAGTTGGTCGGTGTTAATGCTGAAGTTCGTGCATCGCTCAAGCGTATTAGCAAGAACCGGAACTACAAATGAGTGCCTGTTCCTGCTTGTTCCTCTCGTCATTAGGCCTACTCGTGATCACTGCACAAAGTTAATCTTCGGCATAGATTGTATTTCCTTCTTTCAATTGGCATTCCCCGCACATTTTCCACGTGCTTTAATCATCGCTATAAACTGGAGAGATCCGTGAAGTATTTTGGACGCTCTCTAATGTCTGAAATAAATCGTCTGTGAGTGAAATATGAAGCAGACAGCAGAAGCAAGATTTCCGGAGGCACCGCAATACAGGCTATACTTAAATAGGCCATTTTAACGGCGCTTCAAGTTTTCCGATAAATGCCGAAAAAGATAACAGCTCTTTTTCTGCGAGCGGTGAGATTCAGAAAAAAATCCATGAAACGACGTATTTACTAGCTAAGGAAAAATACCTCAAGTACGATGTATTCAAGGAAAGGCGACAGCGATATCCCCTCATTTTTGCTTGCAGAAATATGCAAGCGTGTTTGGTATACAAGCTCACTTGCGGATATGGCTGCTCACTCAAGTACATTATGCGCACTAAGACAGAAAGAGCGCGCTCAGGTTGTAATCACGCGCCTTTGATCAACACCTTCTACACTATATAGATAAGGCCTATCATTATCCTTCTCTCCCAGTGCCTACGTCACTACACTAGGACGAAGCTGCTTTGTCGGAGCTTTCGGGAAACGGGAGACAGATTGAACTAATGGATTCTCAACGAGCCGTAAGTACGCTAACGAGCGCGCAGCAATGTGCATCTCTGAAAACGCGTCATCCGCGCCCGTCGTAGTGTGATGACGTCAAAGAGACGTGGAGAGCCCTTAGCTAGTCTAGAGGGTGTTGCTTCTATGCATGAACAGGAATGAGACGGTGCATAGTGAGCGAGCATATTATGGCTTGTTTTTCGCTGCGTGAAGGTGTAGAGAAAAGATCGGTGCCTATTTCTATTGGAAGGAAATAGGCTTTATTGCGGCGAGTGTACGGAAGGCGACTAACTGAAGTTGTCAGGTATATAGAGCAAAGAAAGTAACAGCGCCAAAGGAACAAGAACGACGAAGTAACGAAGACCACGGGACAAGCGCTGCCTGCCAAATGAATGTTTATTACATGAAAAGTAGCCTATATATTTATATATTCAGTTGGCAGTCAGTGCTTGTCCCGTGGTTTTCGTTTCTTCGTCGTCCTTGTTACTTTCGCGCTGTTACTTTCTGTGCTCTAAATATGAACCAAGTAACCCTCATCAAGTTGTTGCTTGTGTCAAGTATGGTCGCCATCGGCTGTGGTTCTTCAGAAAAAAGGCACAGTTTCGCCACAAGGCGAAGCAATGAATGCGATAGCAACAAATTGGAATGTCAAGCGACGAATGACAAGCAGGTCGAAACGTGCAGCGCGCTGCTCACGCACACATGACGCACGAAAACAACGCGCACAGGACGAGAGCGAACTAACAACATTCACAGCTCGACACTTCACGCGCTGCTCAAACAAAAACGACGCACGAAACGTATTCACAGGTACAGATGAGCGTGAACTAACAAGTGTCACTGTTGTTACTTCGCTGTGTTTGAAAAGCGTGCTCTTTTCGCAAACGGGGGGGACTGCAGCGAGCGAAGTGACCTTTGTGCGCTCGGCAACTACAACGCAATCGTTCCGGCGAAAGCCTAAGGCGTACTATTCTCCCGACCGCGAGATAAGCAGGCGCGCGGACGGGCGTCTACCCCCACCGGGCAAAGTACGCGCCGGAGAGGAGCGCCTGAGAGCGCGCGTCGCGACGAACCGGGCGCCGAGCTAAAGCCCCGCCGAGTGCGCCCTTTGCGCCATCTCGTCGGTAATGCTGAAACACGCTGGAAACATGCTGTATATAAATAGCTCGCCGTTTGAACGTTGAAGGACGTGCGCTTTCGTGGCTCAGCTCAGCGGTAAGTGCCATGCGCTGCAGAGCGAGAGGTCCCTCGTTCGATGCCGCGCGTCGGAAACATTTTTCTGAATTATTTTTCTTTGTGGCTTTTATAAATATATAGATACATATACATATACGGGACATGTCGGCGACAGCAATGGCAACGCCGACGGCGAAAACCAGCCGAGAGTTGCCATATAATTGGTATCGCAATAAAAGAAATAATTCAATAAGCCGCTTCGTTTTGTTGTTTTTACTTAGATTTGTGTGATAGCAGCAAAGTTGGTGGTTTCACTCCAATCGATGCATTAACGTATACAACACATTTGAGCACAGCGCTTGGACTAATCGGGCGGTGTTCTACGCAAATGCGTGATGTCTGGTCGACAGCGTACCCGGCATAGCTCTTGCTACACGCAGAAGGGCAACCAGAGTCGTTCGATCATATCAGTTACAAAACTGTGTTCCAAATACCCCGACTTGCTAATGGTCGGTGCTGCAGGGACCTGTAGATTGTCGAGCCGTCTGGGAGCAGAAACATAAAAGCCTAAATCGCCCTGCGCCGCTCCTTCGAGTGCTCCTCGCAAGCTGCTCAGCACCGCACGCAGCGTTGGCGTCGCCGCGAGCGTTTATTAGTGTATTTTTTAGTCAAAAGATGGCGCCACAATCAGCAGACCCCCCACAATTTAGATCAATAGGAAATTCGGATTTTCATATATAGGGCCTATGCGGAGTTTCGCAAGTCGCATGACTGAAGAACTCTGGAAGGAGACAGCTCTGTCAGTTACCAGCGTTTCACGACGCTGCTGCATTGGGCAGCGCTGCCATTGACGTCGGACTACAATAGAGCTTCATATAGAACAAACCAATGACCGTCAGCGTTATTCGGTTGAAAGTGAGGCATCACGTAACAGTTCAAACACCCTTACTGACAAACACACATACTTATCTGTAAAGAGTAAAGAATCTATGGCCGAGTTACTTTTACAAGGTCTGAGAGCACAGTGGAGAAGTTGACTTAAGGGGAGATGCCACTCGAAAAAAAAAGTTTCTTTCATCTGTAGCCTAGGAAAATGAAATTTTTGCTGTTTACAGAGGCTTTTATGCTCATGTCAAATATGTAATCAGTTTTATAGTAAGTTGCATAGTTTTCGTTTTGTACCATGACAATGTGTAAAATATGGTTCTTTTTGTCAACACTTTTTTTGCCACTATGTTTTTTTATGGTTCTGTGGCCCTTAATGGTTCATATTGCTCCTCATCAGTGGCGTAAATCCATAAAGACCGCTAGGGGGGACCCACATCTTGCAATGGTGGCCATCTTGTTTTTATTTATATATGCTTTATTTTTAATCATATGAAATTAAAATTATGCATTCACATATAATAATAATAATAATAATAATAATAATAATAATAATAATAATAATTATTATTATTATTATTATTATTATTATTATTATTATTATTATTATTATTATTATTATTATTATTATTATTATTATTATTATTATTATAAAGCAAGCATCAGCATCCGTGCCGCGTCAGAAAAAATAGCACTGAGTATCCAATAGTAAGCGACATCGAATTGAGAACTTTCTGATAGCAACTCGTAGGCAGGCGCTAGCACTTTTGCAGCTGAGTCATTCGGGTTAAATTATGCAATAAAAATTGTACCCCTTTTTGTGCTAACCATAAAGGTTTTCCCCTTCGTGTGTACCGGCTAGAAGTACTTAGTTTCTATCGTGTGTAACGACTAGAAGTACTTTGTTTCTGTTCAATGAAAATGCTTCAGATTTCAGAGTTGGTTTGACGGGGAGTGCGTTGTACTTGACTATCAAGAAATTGAATATGACATTTGGAAGATAAATCTCGAGGGGGGACACTTGCATGGGGTGTCGCCCCCAGCCTGAATGCAGAGGGGGGTCAAGGCCCCCCCTGACACCTCCATGATCTACGCCACTGCTCCTCATTATCTGTAGAATGCAAATAACTAACAAGAATGTGCGTATAAGACATTTTAATGGACAAGAAAAATTGTAATGTGAGAGGTCTTTGAATGCTGAGACCATACTAATTTGCTTACTTTAGGTTCGTAATAAGTATATAGGTGATATGAAGTTTTAAATGGGATACTTGCACTCATCGCATGTTAAGGAATATGTGGGCAAAATTTCATCCCGATCTGGCAATCAGAAGTACAAAAAACACGATGTCAAAACTCAAGAAGTTGGCCAAAATCTTATCTTGAGAAAAATGCATTTTAAAGGTATAAGTGAAAGCTCATCTATACGGCAAAGATATGTTTTTTTTTAAAGGATTTCTTCCGCCATTAGAGTTTGGGAATTATGGTTATTTTGAGCATGTGGCTTTGGTGAACTGCTCATGCGAAATTCAATGGCAAGCAGCCAGGTGACAATTTCCAGGGGACTCTAGACAATGAGCTCTTTTTGTTTTTAGTAGCCACCTTGTGCTCTTTAAAAATTGATTTTAACGTACTTCGAGTTTAATTACACTCTTCAATTTTTTTTGTCGTGAAAGTAGAGCAACTAAACTCGTGAAAGCAAATAAAAAGCAAAATTATGTAATTTTGGAAAAAAACTCGCGTTTTTCGACTCGCATCTCCCCTTAAACAGTAAATACTTTCTTAATTACACAAAGTTTTCTTGAGGGGATGCATATCTAACTTGGGCGAAAACTACCGGTATTAATTATGCACAACAGCCAGGATTTGCAGCTTCACAACTCCACCGCATTGCTCGGGAGTCGGGACACCAAGCAACCTCGAAGACAGTTCTGGCTACGCCACCAGTGCGTAAGAACCTCTGAAGATCAGTTTTTTTTATAGCATAATTATTTGTTGGAAATTCTGATTCTTCTACTTGTAATGTGCTATGCCATTTGAAGCAGTAAAGCAAAATGAAACAGGAGCTAATATACCAACACCGTGCACAAATTCCTATTGGCATGTGGACACTGAAACGACAAACTATTTTTTTGTTGTCCCGTCAACCCTGATTTCTACACACTTAGTTAATCCAACTAATAGATTAGGCGTTGCATGATCCCAATACCGTTGTTGCCGCTTGCTCGAGTGATGCTCAACTGAAATAGGTCGCGCCTTTTTGCCCGTCCCGGTTCTATAGTGTGTTTCGTGAGCATTATCAAATTTATTCTTTTGACGCAAAATGTGCACTGTGTCGACCACTTTGAAACAAATGTAGACTACGACGAACAGAAACGCCGAGTCAAACGGCAAAGCAAAGAGACCGTTCCTCTTTGTCTTCTTTTTCTTTCCCTCTCTCGCTCCAGACAGCGTGCATGCGCATCTCCCTTCCTCCTCGTGAGACCGATAGGAGCCGAACCGTGTCCGCGGCCGGCTTCAAAATACGGGAAGGCGCCAAAGCGCAGGCCATTTAACTTATCTCGCCCGGAGCTCGTTCGTTCGTCTGGCGAACGAAGACGACCGGGTCGGTATCGCGCCCGACCTTAGTATACGGGAAACGACATAAGGCTCGCGTCCGGTACGATCACGCAAAGAGAGCCCCCTGCACGGCGCCGATTAGCGGCGCTGCCCATCGGGTAACTCGCGTCAAACGAGGCTGACGCTCTCGTACGCGACCGCCGAGGTCGTCAACTGAATCTCCTCTTACATCATTATTTCATAACTTCGCGCCATCAACTTGAGCGCCGGCGCCGGCGGCGCGGCTGCGGCGACGTTATATAGCACGTGAGCGTCGTTCGAGTCGGTGGAATTGACAGTTTGTATAAGGCGGGAAGAACACATGGGCGCTTACGGACAAATGGTTTCAACGACAGTGTTCCTACCTGTGTCGATAGTGGTTGTCGCGCTCGGAGGCGCTACGCCAATTGGACAAATCCTGGCTGCTTCGGTGCGTGACCGGCCGGCGTCGGCGAGAGGTGAGTGATGGCGACGTGAAACGTGACACTCGCGCCTCTACGGCGTTCAAGCGCACGTGGTGGCATGGTGTCATAACGGTAGCTTACGCTTTGCGTAGGTACGTGCTCCACGTGCACACGTAAGGACGTGTGGCAAATGCAGGTTCATAAGTTACATACATGTTGGTACCTACATCTCTGAAGTAAAGGATCAGGTCGACTTGATTTAAACTACCAAGCAAGTGGTCTAAACCATAACATCGTTAGAACTGCACCAAAGAGGAAAAAAATGTCTAGAGGCAAGGCAGCATTACAAATTGCCTATATTTGTGTGGCGACTTGATATTAAGTTGAACGTTTTGTACTTTCAATATAGGTTATGAAATCACGTCTTCCTCGCTTTACGCCAGCAAATTAAATCTTTGTCCTGTGTCAATGAGTGTGTTTAAAGTTGTTAGGTTATTTTTCTGAAGTGCGATTTTACCTTAGTAATTAGTGTTTAATTACACGGTGTAATTAGCGTTTTATATTACACAAACATATCATTCACGCAAATTTTCTCAATTGTGTTTGCCGCTGCAGTTTCATTATTTATACCAGTAGCACCGCAGTAATAGAACCTGATCTAGTAAAAAAATGTCGTGCTCTTTGCAGCTTCAGTCATGTTGCTACAGAATACACTCAAACAAAAGGAGGGAAAGGCACACTCACAGACACGCACACGAAGACATCTAGAATACAAACAATCCCTACATGAATATGACGTAAGGGTTAGGTGGCCAACTTAAAATAACTAACATGAAAAACTGCAGATTTACAGAAAGTGTGTCCATTTTTACGTAAAACCGGAAACTAATTATAAACAGTGTTAGCCTTTTGAAATCCGGAAGGCTTTTTGATAACGAAATACATGACATATTTTCTTGTGCAGGGTTCCGGATAAAATTTAAACATAAATCTGTAAATGTTCTGAAGCGCCGCTAGATCATCGGCAGCTCTTCAGAATTGCAGGGCATTACTTGCAGGGACTACGGGTCCGATGCACCTGAGTTAACGTTGTCTTTGATAGTCTTCGCTGGCAATTTTTGTCTGTATACTCATGGAAACAGCCTCGTCTACTTCACTTACCGACGGCACAATGAAGTGCGAAACATAACTGCCACATGACTTGCTCCGGTTTGTCCCAGTGATAAATTGTCCTTCGAACGTGGGTGCGGGCGTTACGTATATCGAATTTTTTTTTTACTAATGAAAAGTTACTAATTTAGTCTACGCTATTGACTAAAGTTGAAATCACCTAATAATTTAAGATAGACTAATTGTGAAGCGTATCAAAACATTACATTTCCGCGATAATGAAATTGCGATTACCTCCACAATTGTGGCAAGGTGAGTGACAAGTCCTGGTGGGAGTCAAACTGGCTACTTACATAAAGTACGGCGTTTGATCCCTTGAGAATTGCAGGCTGATGTAATGCGGAGTGGAGAAATTTAACGTGCATTTATTGGACACGCGAAAAGCCCACCTCCGCGGTGATTAAAAATGTTAGAAACTGTCGAAAAGGCCAAGCGTGCACCTGCTTTTTCTGAAAGGTAACAGAAATGATTAATCGATGGGCGTGTAAGTGCTTACAACACGATATGATTTTATGCGTATGCGGCACACCGAAATTGGGGAATCTGGTTGATTTCGACTACATTGGCGTATGTAACCCACGCTTAAATTTAAGTACACAAGTGTTCTGACGCACGGCCCCATCAACATACGGAGGCCGCAGCCAGGGTTTGAACCCATGCCCTCGAGCATAGCAGCGTGGCCCCTTACGTGCTAAATAATAATTACTTGAGTTAGTTCACTATAACGTTTATTCCTCTTCCTGGGTTTTATGTTGCCAAACCACGATATGATCATGGCAGACGCAAATGGAGGAATCAGGATAGTTTTAACGTGTACCCCATTGTATGCACACGGGCCTGCAGTGCTTCGCGCCCTTCGAAATGAGGCCGCCGCGGCCAGGATATTTGATCCCGCGACGTTCGGGTCAGCAGTGGACACCGTAACCACTAGACCACCGCGGCGGGTGACCTTCCTTGCTATGCTACCAGAGCTGGTAGAGACGCACATTATTCCTATCGAGACAAACAAATTGCTAACGCTGAGATGCCGCGTGGGGCTGTTAACATTTTAATACAATGACAAAGATCGAGTGTCAGATATAGAACACCGGGCAAATAGAGCTTTAAGGTCAATGTAAACTAGAATTAATGCAAATTTCCCCCGCAGCAGAGCACGCTTCCGTCCTTTTAACACCGACGGCGAATTCCCTCAACATAAATCTAGCGGTGGTACGGTTAGTCTGTCCTGATGGAGCGCGTGTCCTCTTATCGCATGACACGACCCCGATTCCTTTAGCGTGCCTTCCGAGAAGTGGACTGTATTACTTTATGCGGCACTTCGCTCGTGGGAACGAAAAAAAAAAAACTTACAAAAAACGGAGATATCCTTCAAATAGCACACACGCGGCATTCCCTGACCGAGAAGGGACAAAGTGCCCTGAGTGGCTATCTACGCGAACCTTGGAATGTAAGTTAATCCGGGCGTAAGATGAAGTGCCTCCTGAGCTCAGCCGACTTTTTGCACTTCCAGACATTTCGAAGTTCGGAACTTGCCTGTTTGGATGACGTTGCGATAATCACGTAATGCAAGGGCGGAAGAGAGGAGAAACAATACAAAACAAAACAAAAAAGAAAAGGGCAGACACTTGATCCGTGTTCTAATAGATCTCAGATCTTGTTTCTATTACATAGTGAATTGTGCGAGACTCTACTGATAAACGATATCACCAGCGCTCCTTATCGACCGTCTGCACATAACACGCCCCACTGACAGCGAGGAAACACAATAGCATTGTGAGAAAGAAGAACAGGTGATGGCTTGTCGTGATTGGTCGTTCTGGATATCTCGTTCTTCCATCGATACCTTTTTTAGCACAAAAGCAGCATGACTGAATATTAACCTTAACCCTTTAAAGCGCGTTGTACGCAATTATGTACACCGCTTCTTTTTGCTTCGGATGAAGTGAGTCTCCTGAGTAATGCATTGGTCCTCAATTAACTTCATTTTCAGTGTAGTGTTGCATATGATCCCTTTGCTGAAGGCACTACCATGTTCGATGAATCGTTCGACATGCCTCTTCTGCGAGCCACGTTAAAAGTTAAATTTTCTTTGCTCAGAGTGAATACTATGAACCAACAACAAAACCGCACTGCATTTTATCCTGAGAACTGATTCTATTCATGCAAAAATAGAGCATGAATGATTTCAGGATAAATCGATCGTTAACTGTGATTAAGTTAAAATTGATGGTTGAAAAAATTCACCCACGATTACGATATTGCCTAATGCGAGTTCTGAGCGCAGCTTCGTGTTGGGGCCGATGGCCAACTGTGTTTGACGTTCTGGCTTTCTGCAAGGTATCGACTACGCCATAAATCATAGTTTTTTTAAGCAGGACAGCAACCACTGCGCCATTATTGGTCTTTCTGCGGATAAGCGAGGTACCCGCTACACATCTGTAAGGTAGGCCTATTATGTGCACTTTCTTGACGCTGCCTGCTGATGCTGCATGTTGTTGGCTGCATGACGATGAAGAATTACGGCTGAACACTTTGCAGTGGGTGGGAAGCAGGGAAGCATTAAACTACCGTGAAATCACGAATCCAATACGGTCGCCATTATTGTTTATTTTCGTTCTTCTTTCTCTGCCTCAAAGAACTGAACTCCTGTATTTTATTTTCAGTCTCCTTCCTTACATTACATAGGTTAACGCGATTCCTCGCCCGACATGACGCCTGTATAAGGCCTTTTTGCAAGTGCGTTTCGAGCATCAGCCCGGCTCTGCGGTAAAATACTCAATTGCCACGCAGAGGGCCCTGGTTCAAATCCCATTCCTTCTGGTACAAGGCCAACAATCTATCCTTCTGGTAATTTTTTTTTCTCATTTTATTTTTTCGTGTGTATCGGTTACGCCACCGACGGCGTACAGCAACGGCGACACGGCTGAACGCAGGAACGGGCGCCTAGGAACTGCGCTCTGAAAGAAAAAGGATACAATCAACGGCGTTCTGTTTTTTTTTTTTTTGGTTCAGATGTCAAATACTATGGCTTCCTTTCATCTCTGTAGCCAATTATATTCATCCCGTCATAACATCCTTTGGCCAATGTCCTCTTGTGCACTTCCCGTCAAAGAATGGACCGGATTGTTAATTATCAGATTTAGACAAACGCTGTTGCAGGCGAAACAAGAAGTGCTGCTGTATAACTGGCTGGTATGCATGTGAATCTAAGGGACGGCGAATCCTTCAACCTTAAGTTTAATTGGCGCCGTAGGTGGTCTACCACTCGACCCTTTGTTTTCCTTATGTAGCCTTATATAGTGAAACTCTCATTTTCGTCAAGCGCGTAACAAAATATCTGTGTACAGAATTTGCGTTGAAATAGACAAGCACTTGCAGTGAGATTTATTTGCTAGCGTGCCACGAAAGGTGTGGCGAAAGAAGAGCATTTTTTCTTCCAATTTCGTAAGAGCACAGAATGCATGATTAGTCACCGCAGTGATCGAAGCTCACGCACCGTATACTGCCAGATTTCCTGAAAGTGATGAGGCGGCCGTTCACTCGGCAGCAACGTTTTTTTCTCTTGCGACGCACTTGATTTTTTTCGAAGAGGCGAAGCTATAGGTTCGCGTGGCAAAGTGCAATATAGCTTTGTGAGAGAAAAAAAGTGTCCTATTCCCGCGCCTTTAAGTTAGATACATTTACGGCATGAGATTTCGGCCTGCATACGGCGCAGAAACGCGAGCCACGCGAGCACGGCGTCCGGTGCCGCTGATAAGAAAAAGAAGAAAAAAAAACCGTCTTCGGCGAAGAGCAGCCCGATTGACTTCAGGGAACTTTCGAACCATGCCCATGCGTCCAATTTATTCTAGTAACGTTGCGTGAGCCCTCATGCGTAAAGGGTTCTATATTGAAGAAGATTTCGTTATCACGTTTAGCTTCACCGAGGCGTCCGTGCTGGCTGTCATATCGCATATGCAACACAGAACACCGAAACATAACTGGAAAGACAGCAGGGACCTTCCATTCTTCTGTGAAGCACGTCTCATGCTCGTTAAATTAACACGTTTGGCATGAGTGGAACCACTACAGTTCGTTTCACAACGCCGTCGTACCATGGTTGCTGGAACAGGCCAACTTGCCCACTGGACTGCGGTGGTTTTTCAGGCTGACTAAACAAAGCTAGAGAGACTGTGGTAATAATACTGTATTTGACAGTGCGTGCTTTAAACGATCACTACAGAACTTCATGAAGCCTCCAAAGACTGCATGTAGGTCCAGTTTTCTACATTCACCGGCACTACGACCGTCATCGCGTCCGGGAACCAGTGTTGTGGGCGTCCTTCACACAAATGGATGAAGACCGAATGCAGATCGAAAAAAAAAATCTGTTTCAAAAATTTCTTCTCACTTTCCATAGAAACCGCTGCAAGGTTGGGCATTTCACTACGCTTTCTGTTGCGGTACAAAACAGAAAAGCGATGAAGGGCGGTACAGAGTCTCCCTCTAACGAAAGCTCATTATTCTGGCTATAACTCCATGTATACTTTATTTAAAGCACACATGGACTGAAATTTCATTGACCTTTGTTCAACTGCCAACGCTTTGAGGTTCGCTACTCACATTAACTATTTATTTTTTTGTTCCCTATTGGTCAATTTATAATGCCATAATGGAAATAGACACGATATACCTTTAGTACAAAGTAATTAGGGAAAGTGTTCAATGAAGTTTCCCGTCTTGAAGTAATTCATTGCATTTAAGAGTTACCACACCACAAAAGTAATTCATTACATTACTCATTGCATCAAAAAGTAATTTAATTACTATTTGTTAATACTACAAAGTGTTGATTTGTTAGCGTTATTATCAAAACTTTATCTGCTGCTAGTAATTTTATGCCACGTCTGTTATATGTTATCTCTCAAGGTGTCTGAGCCAAATAGCAACGCTTGCAGTTTTTGCGGGGAGACCTACGCAAGCTAAAGCTCTAAATGAACTTAAATTTATCTGTACTTCAATATAATGATTTCCAGTGGTTGTGCGGAGTTGGCAACCTCCTAATCCTCGCCGCTGAGCAACAGTAAAGTAGTTTTCTCATGGCCTTTTCTACCCACTTTTTACTTAAGACCCTACCATCCGTCTGCAGATTGGCATGATAATTCGACATTATGGTGCTACCTCGTCAATTCTTGATATTCGCTACTATAACAACATCGTATGACTATGTGAATGGCAGCGTCGTCCTCTGCGGGGGCTTTCAGTTGTCGAATTTTCAGTTGACGCTGCTTAGAGCTTATGACGAATTTCTTATAATGATATCAAAGTGAAGTGAATGTTTAGGCGCGTCTCGCAATTTCGTAAATAGAGTCACATGACTGTTGCGAAAATGTTCGGAACAAGGAACTGTCACTTCGAAATGTTCGTTGCAGGGAACTATCTCTACAATGTGGAAGTATTCATTACACCGTGGTATATCGCATTCATTTCGTCAGCGTTTCAAAGATCTTCCACGCTGCTTAGAGCTTATGACGGAATTCATATAAAGATATCAAAGCGAAGTGAAAGTTGAAGCGCGTGACTCTCGTGGATATCTGAAAAAAAAAACACGCCTACGGAGATAACGAGCACATTGATACACAACACTCGCCCAGTGAACGGTCGCAGTCCTTGAGTTTTTCGTACCACAAGTGTATTATCTCAAGCGCAAGAAAGGGTGAGATACCTCGTAATATGATATAGCGTTACGGAGCCGTGTCGTTTGCGATGATGCTCAGTTGGACACACGAAATAATACTCGAAAGAACAAAAGGAGGAGAAGGGATCGAAGAGTGCTTTTTGTTTTTGGTTAGACAGAGCCCAACACATGAGGACGCTCAAGCAAAGCAGAATGGGCGTTCTATCAAACTTTTCGTTCACCATCAGCCTAACCATTTTTCAGCCGATTTAATGCCCACTGCAGGAGGAAAGCTTTTCATTATGATTTCCTACTTACCTTAGCTTGGTCAAGTGAGTCAAGCGAGGTCAAGCAAAGGGGGTGGGGGAAGGTTGTGAAGGGGTAGAGGTTGAAGAAGACCAAAAAATACTAGTTCTATTTTCTTGGGAGCACGGTTCAGCCGCCGACAATGGCGTGTGTTGCCACCAGCATGTCGTCTATGGGCATGCCACGGAATGGGACATGTTGCAACATGCATCCCTTGGGGCAACATGTCGGTACATGAAAACTGTGTGTAAACCACGTTGGAACAGCAATTTTTGTAGTATTCGACGTACAGTAACAATGATATTAAACGCGACTATTTGTGGGAAGCAATCCATGAAGGAGATTTTTACTAGAAAAAAATAGGTATGGACGCAAAAAAGGACGGTGATGAAGTGAAAACACCGAGCTGACAAACACCTGGCAAACATGTGGCAAACACTCGTTTGTCAGTTCATCTCCACCCTTCGTCCCGGTCCTTTTTTTGCGCCATACCTATTTTCTCTCAAGTAACGAATCAACTGGCTTAGGAACAAGCCTTGGGAAGATTTTTACTACTTTCACAGGGTAAAATTGTGTGACATCACTGAATCAAATGCGCTTGTTACGCTTGACCCCAACACGCGTGTGTGTAAATACGTGCACACGCATAAAAAACTATGCGTGTAGTTTATGAGTACTCCCGCCACACACTCCGTGGCTGTCGGGATGTGAAGAATATCACGCTATAATATGACATCAGGTTCGGCTTATGCGCAGAATTTTGCACAATATATATACCGAATTCAACTGTTCTGTATATTTACTAAATATTGAATAAAACTTCATTTCACTTCACTTCAAATCAGGATTCACATAAAATTTCTTCCGCTAAAAAGCATGGGTGGGTGAATATTTAGGCGAATCGTGATGCTGGATACATAGGCATGCGCAGGCTTCCCCCTGCAGGGGTCGCGAATGGACGTCACAGGTGCCCCCCCTTCCCTATCCTATTTTGCCAATGTATAGGGCTGACCTTGCGCCACCCCCCCCCGTGTCGCAGTGGCCCCCCTGCCTATTATGTCAATGTATGGGGCTGGCTTTGCGCCCCCCCCCCTCTTCGGTGACCAGGGGGGGGGGGTGCGCCCTCCCTGCCTGCCCCACCCCCTTGTGCTCACGCCTCTGGCTGAATACGTTATTGAAATCGGCCGACCAATCGGTAAAAACATTTACTAAAGTGAAGTACTGTGAATTTAGCCGGTGAAGTTAAGTGGTGGGTATTATGAAGTTACAACATTTTGATAACCTTGAATAATTGGTAAATAACGAAGTCATCTAGGCTAATGTGAGTCAGTCATCCTTCTGAAGGCCACCTTTTGGGTAGAAATGTGACCATGCTATTGATAGCTGTTAGTTCTTGCCATAGCATAAACTAACGGGAGAAGGAAAGCTATTCAGTCGGCGATACTTCGCGCAATAAATCGTACATGTGGCATTAGCACGATAGAGTACATACACTTTCTTATTTTCGGTACTACACCAATCCATATAGCGGCTTTCTGCAAGTTAGGCGAAAAATATTCAAATGCCTAGTGCTCTATTGCATCAAAAGTTTATCCGTTTGCTTAAGAAAAAAACAAAGCACATGAACAAAACTACTTTAACGCGCACACGCGAGATGTTCCGGCAATGAAACGCATACGTAGGACGCTGGACGTCTGATTGATGCACCGAATAAATTAATATAATTTCGGTAATGCTTATCATGATCGGTTCTTATCAGGTCGAACACATACGGGAGGCAAAAAAAAAGGCCGAAAACACAGCGACGAAGCTCGCCATCGTCTGAAGGACAGGCAAAAGGTGACCCAATATAGCCGTTGAAAGCCCAATATTAGATAAAGGGCGGCAGAACTGGCCTAAGTTGTGCCGGCCAGAATCAACGGAACAGCCGATATTGGCAGACTGCCGGCAACATTGGACCGTGATTGGGCCTCGGACAGCCGTTGCAATATCAACATCGGCCCCAACGTTGTGTACCGCTTGGGTGCCCTCTAAACGAATGACCTGTGTTTACGTACATAAACGCTTTACCCATTCTTTACTCTACGCGCTTACCCTTAACATTCGTGTTTGATGTCGAGCTTGCTTTAGCCATGATCGATATATGACCATTGGCTAAAATCTTTCATATGTTTACAACTGTATCAGTTTAAAACGTAATGATTACATTTAAGAAAGACGCACTACACCCTACATTCATTCAAACTAGTGAGTGCTGGTATGTGCAGAAGAAATTCAATCTGGCCTACTTGATTTATTCTGCTCGACCGCAACACGTAGCAATAAACAGGCTCTTGCGACACGCGCAGAACCCGACATATGAACTCATCAGACCAGCCGGGGGAGCCACCTACAAAAAAAATCTACTTTCATCCCATCCGTTACCACCCTTGTCGTCGTTCCTTTCATCTTCCTCGTCTTGGCTGCCAGGCACTATGTGAAGCTCGTATGTGCATTACATAAAATTATTTTTCAAATGAAGAAATCAGTCACAGTTTAACGCGAGCCCTGTCATCATTGCACCTCTTTTTCTTTTTGTCGTGCACGCAGGACAACAGTTCGCAGGGATCACATATCAAAGGTTATTGATCGTACTGAGACAATCACTCTACGGCTCACTGTCGCAGGGGACGCTTGTGGCCAGCCCTTGGTCGAACCGCAGCTGGAACTGGAGGACCGTATTGTGGGTGGGCAACCGGCAGTTCCTGGTTCATGGCCGTGGCACGCCGCCCTTCACAAGCACGGGACGGGCCACGCTTGCGGCGGGGCTCTGATAACTGACCGCCACGTCATCACAGCGGCGCACTGCGTCTGGTGAGAGCATGTGGGGTGACGTGCTGGAACGTTTGAAATGCGTCCTGCTCCCAGACGATCCCGTCGTGCGAGAAACAGCAAGAAAACATTTAATGTTAATTAAATGAGTAGCAGTTCACCTTTTGAAGCGAACTTGGTTTGCATTAAAAAACCGCGTAAAATCGGTTTTAATAAAGAAAAAATTGGGGGACCCTTAAGCTTCGCCTTTAAGAGTTGCACACGATAGGGGTATCCTGTCCCGAGTGCATACTTCAACCACTTAGTGCATACTTGCTATGCACCCACTACGTGGTGCGGGAATACGCACAGTAAGGTGTGTGCCTTTTGTAATGCGTGGCCAGCTTTGAACTACGAAGTCGTTATGATAGTCACATGTTCTGACGCCCGACGGCAATGTACGCTTTTTCCACGCAATATTACTGGGATATTACATGTTATATTGCGACGCCTATATAAAGGACACTTGCGCTTGCGAAGCATGAAAGTTATTTTCACTGCATTTCCAAGCAGAGTAAGTTATTTTTACTGTAATTCCAAGCAGAGGCGTGGCTGTGTCGTAGAACACATGCTCGCCACGCATACGGCCCGGGTTCGATCCTCACTCGGGCCCAGAAACTTTATTATTTATTTTATTTGCATCTTTCTCGATTTTTCGGTCACGGACAAGATGATGATTTTTCGCTCACAACCAACGATGGCGACGCCGACACCGACGCCGGAATTTCTGCGAAACGAGCTCTTTAACGCTATTGCGTTAAAAAGAAGCGCGTATTTGCTGTGCAATAGCCGGAGAAACGATGGAGTATGGTTCCGTTTAACATGAGTATACCCGCCCGGTGGAATGCACGGCCATTATCTTACGTTAACTTTTGTATCTTAGAAACAGCTCTGGAAAGCCGAGCATATTTGCGATTCAAGGTCGATAAAACGTAATTGAAAAATTGGCAGCGGAATAGTAGGGAGAACTGGTAAAAACAAAATTACTTGAAAACCAATGTTACATTACTATAACGCGCTGAAGCAAGGGATGGTATGGACTGGTAAACTGAGTAATGCACGTTGTCGGGCGAGTCTGTCATACATTAGTAAGCAGTGTTCTGTATAATAGCAACATGGACTAGTGCACAAGGACGGGCGTACACTCTCAACTCAGTTTTATTTAGAAGAATACGCATATTTTGCCCATTAAAACCTTTAAAGCCTGCGCGCATACAAGATTCATGTTTTCATTTGGATGCAGTGCGAGTAAACTATCACAGACACAATCATCTTGTTCGTTATAAATCTTCTGTGCTATGCAGCATTTGTCGGGTGGCTATTCTTGGTAATCGGTGCCCGTCTTTGCTGTCAAGCACACACATTCTGAAAAGCTGCCGTGACCAGCTGGCCCGTGAGTTTGGCGAGGCATTTTTCATAACGAACAAGAGAGGTGATAGTCAGCGATACCTCGCTTTGGATTGTATCAAAATGAACGCAAGTGTCGAGCATTTTCCTAGACGATGAACTTGCACACCCTAAAGAATAAATATGCGTGTTATTGTGAATAAAACCCAGTCGCGAGTCTGCGCTTGTGCTTGTGCTCTTCTGGTTCACGTTTGCATCACGTAGTGCCTACCTTAATAAAGAATTAGTAAGGTTATTTTTAATAGGAATAACATTTCTTTCGGGAAAACAAGGCATTATGCCGAATTAAGCCTGAACTTTGTGGTTCATAGGCCATTCCCGATAGTAAAAGAAAGGCTCACTTCATCAATTCGTTCATCCAGACAAGCTTTAGACAGGAGAGGTAGATGGAGTGATAGCTACCCGTATATTCAATGCATATGTACAAATACCAAACACTTCAAGGACAATGCATTTCAGTCTACACTAGTCTGAGTTGTCAAAATACTTCTGTACGTTCGATGAGAGATACTGGAAAAATATTAGACTCACAGTGATTTAACGGGTCCTAATATTCTGGAATGATGATATTTGCTTTCAAGCGATTTAACGAACGTAATGAAAATTCAAGAACACACCAGATGATAGTGCTATCTCTCCGAATACGCGCAATCTTTGCAACCCCTTTAGCGGATCTTACACCATCGCCGCTTCATCTTATTCTCGATAAGCCTATATTTACGCGGAAGTAGCTTGTAATGTGCCAATGCACGTAAATGTGCATTGACACATTACAAGTAAGCACAACGTGAGCTGGGACAATGATGTACTATAGATTTATTCGGCTAATACAGATTGAGCGGTGAACGTGTAACAAGCAGATGCGTATCAAACACAAGCAAACTACAGCACGACTATATTCCATTTTCAAAGCACGTGTTCATTAAGTTGTGTCACGCCCTCACAGGACTCACCAGCCAGGTCAGCAGTACATCAAGGTGCACCTTGGAGGCCATTATCGGGACGTCCGCCAGAACAATGAAATATGGGAGGAGGTAGAAGAGATATGCGCACACTCTAGCTTCAAGTACCACAGGAAATCAGTGAGTATATAGACTGTGCAGAACGGAGTACTGCGGTGCTTCTATCTCTATTATTATTGATCTAAGTATAAAATTTAAGCCGTATTTCATTGTAGTGTCTGCTTATCAAGAACAAACGTCCCATATCGGCCTTAATCGTGATATGTGCACGCTTATTGTTCTTCATTCTGATATGAAGGATTAGCCAGCTAAAGCAGTATTCAAGCCCTCGAAATTCTAAAAAAATATTTTTATCATGCGTTAACAAATTACATAAAAACCATTCAAACATTATTAAGAAATGAAGCGTGCTTAGTAGAGCTGCTTCTTTGATGACTTTACTGAAAAGTCGCTTTAAAGAAACAGAACCTCAAAAAAGGTACAGACAAGAAACATATTGTTCCTCTCTTTTATAAGCCTTGTTCCTTTGCTCTTTTCTACAGCAATTATCAACTATGTTGTGAAGATACTCCACTGGTTGTTCATAGTTCTATCAGTTTGCTTCGAAAGACTCAAACACTTCGATTCATAACTGATCTACTCAGTATGACCATTCTTTGTCACCCACCCATTATATAAATTGCCCAGTTATAGGTCTATTAGGCGTCAACAGTAAGTAAGTAAACAAGTAAATGAAATATCATGAAAATCTAATTCAAGGAACACTAAAATGTTTTTGAGATCACGCCCGGTACATATGCTTCCTAGATTTAAATGTTATTCCATTGTCACGCTTCACTCGCACACAGTGCTTCGGCCGCTGTGTTGCCCGTTATGTATTTCTCAGACATCAAAAGCAAGACAACAATCAGCTGTTTTGCAACAATCGGAGGTTATGTTTCGCCGCACGTATTGCGATTTAGCGAGGCCTAGTCAGTAAACAGATGGCTGATAGATCTCACGACTGTTCATTTTCCTCCATGGCGCCCGTCTAACTCATAAATTCTTTATCTTCACCAACGGCAGTTTGCTTATTTACCTTACTTTTCATGTTCTATCGCCAATTTTCACTATTTGATATAACATCACTCTGAAAACCTGTGAACTCATAAATTGAAATGGTCCTGTCTTCTGCAGTGACAACAACGAAAAGAGTGAGAAGTAAGCGAACGTTCTTTCATATATCTGACGTATATCTTTCATATATATAACTCTGTAAGACACATGATAGGTGTGAGGACCGCATTCGGTACTCTGAAGATGTTAAAACTGTGGTTGCAGAACCAGCGCTACATTTCCACTGAAGTTATTCCTGCTTAACAAACGATTACTGACATTGTACACTTCTCTAGAGTGATGTAGAGTGGTATTGGAGATTGGGGCAGTTGGCATTCCATTGCGAACTTCTTACCCACGGCAATTATTTGAAAGAGGATGACAAACAGGCCGAATATATAGCGCTGTTATATCACAGGGCTTTATTTACTATTTTCCGCCTCGGTGGATCAGTGGCTAGGGTGCTCGGCTGCTGACCCGAAGGTCGCGGGTTCGATCCCGGTCGCGGCGGTCGCATTTCGATGGAAACGAAATGGTAGAGGCCCGTGTACTGTGCGATGTCAGTGCACGTTAAAGAACACCAGATGGTCAAAATTTCCGGAGCCCTCCACTACGGCGTCCCTCATAATCACATCGTGGTTTTGGGACGTAAAACCCCACATATTATTATTTATTTACTATTTTATGGCGGATTCTTGCAAAAAAAAAAAAACAGCCTATTCCTTGCACGTAGTAACAGTTTCGTAAAACAAACATCAGCGAATTCACTGTAACCAAGGTATTGATCTCGTAATTTAGAGGTGTCTTCACTCTTACTTTGCTACACTCGGTTGTTCATGTCTTGTAACTGTACCGAGGATGTTGTCTTCCAGAGCGCCTCTTATGGGAGACTTGTGATCAATCTTATTGCATTAATAAGAAAGACATGTTCTCTGTGGGAACCTCTTAAATATTATTTGTCTCGCTATGGTAGTTTTTATCCACGCGTACTGTTTGTGCAGAGCTTGCGCGGTGACATCGCCATTCTGAAGCTGAAGAACAAGATCAACTTCACGAGTGTGGTGCATCCAGTGTGTCTTCCAGTGAGCTACGAAGAACTGGGCGATGGTTCGCACTTGTACGTCACCGGCTGGGGACACACCGGCCGTAAGTACGCAGCGGCATGTTCGAAGGAGTTTAGTCTAGCAGATGGTGCTCAGTTTCGAGCGGTTTCAACTTGTTTTCATTGTCTTCGTTTACTTATCTGCCCTATTATCTATGTTTATTTCACGTGAAATGGGGTTCTCAGATTTCTTATCAGCTTTCTCTAGAAGCATCACGGGACATGGGGTTCACGCGCGTGCTTGGAGGGAAAGGGTTCGTTCAGCCTTGATCTAGTGCCCCAGTAAAGGAATTAGGACGGGCCCCACTGACCGTGGCCACGTGATACCGTCGTAAGAGCCAGACGCACACAAGGTTCCGCGAGAAGTCAACAACGGTTTTTTTTTCTTGTTTACGTTGCTCTGATAGAAACACCCCGATACGCGTGGCAAGTGTGCTGACACTATCGGGAGCTGATTAAATGTATTGCAACCAGACGGAGCAAAAACTTCATCAACGGACAAACAGCCGTTTTAATCAACTACTACGCATCACTTAAATGGGCACTAATGCAAAAAACGATTTTTATCGTATTTGTAAATTACTCTTTTCACGATACCAAAAAAGACGCTAGCAGTAAGTTGACGCTTGGTAAGCGAGAAAACACGCAAAAAGGATATTACGGGTGGCAACGCCACCTTGAGGTTTCCGCGCCAGTCACTCTGACATTATAGATTCTGACGATGTTTACTAAGGCCTGCGTAGTTCGTAATGGATAAAAATGAACTACGTTTCCTTCTGAGCAAGCCAGGGACTCGACATATTAAATTTTGGAAACATTTTGGTGCCAAAATACGAAAATCCTCCTCGTCTCTATCGGAGATTTCAGCGAAAACGTTAAAAGTGAAAATTATGACATTGATTTTCTCAACTATTAAAAAACCAATGGTGGTAAAATTAACAGCACTGGAACTTTCAGTGTATATTTTGCCAGTCTGAACCAAAGTGACATTTCACTTCAGCGTCCCTCTTTCCTCCTTTTCTTTTCTTTTCTGGCATGAACAAGCGTTGTAAGATAGTTTTGTTCTTTAATTATTTCTTGACCGTGAGTTTGCATGCTTCTGCGATTTCTGTGTGTGCTTATGTGAATGTAATTTTCCCTTCGTTAATTAGTCACTGCACTACAACTGAAAACTACGAATAATGATCCCTAGGCTTTCCACGCGTCCATTATGTGTTGGCGTCATATGACGCTTTCTAACAAAAAAAAAGGAAAAATACAAAGGCGCCTCGCGACACATTTTTCATCTTTGGTTGTGAGCATATTGCAACAGAAAGCATATCATATTCTCTTCAAGGTGCGATACACAGTGTAATCTCTGGGTGCTTAAGCTGGCACCAGGTACAGTTTTAAGACATTTCTGACGTTAAGGAACCCGTTTCTTCGCTTCATGAAGACTTGACTGTGTCAGTAAAGGAAATGACATCGTTTAAACTGTAGCTGGTGCAACTTCAGCCTCCATAGTGCATTCACCCGACCAGAAAAAAATAATGTCTGCTGAAGAATTGAGCATCATGTATATTTAGCGTAAAATATATAAAAAAATTGTGCATAGCAGGGTTTTTAAGTCACTCATTTTGCTTTCAATGAACTAAAATGGGAATTTATCAAGGGTTTTTCTTTTCATTGGTTAGACACAATGTTAGTGACAACCAGCACATAATGAAACCAAGGAAGGTATAGAGACGTCATTTTTTGGTCTTCTGAACTGTAATGCTGTTATCACGCCCGTAGCCAGAAATTTTTTTTCGGGGGGGCACCCGTTGAAAACCTTGAAAACCACCTATTTTCATTATTTATTCGCGGTAAAACACCGCCCTCCATACGAATTTCGGGGGATCCTAGGGCCCCCTACCTGGCTACGGGCCTGGCTGTTATTACGATACGAAATGTCAAGAAATTAAAGTGAGCGAAAAGTCAACTTGAGGCTGGAAGAGACCGCACCAAGAAACTTCCGATAACGCGTCGGATGCTGTGACAATCAGGTGCGTTATCCGAAGGTTGTAGGTTTGATTGCTACCGCTGCCAAAATCTCTTCTGGTCCACTTTTTTTTTACTATTGTATCATAGTTACTACAGTACAGATGATAGTAGTAAAATAACGTCCCCTATGCATTTCTTGGCTTCATCGTCTGTTGGATTTCTTCCAGTTTGTCCATTATTTTTTATTTACCCGTGCACAGGGAGGTCAAGAATGTTTCTGCGTACATGTGTAAAACATAAGTATTACACTATCCCTAAAAGGTCACCTGATTATTCCACTTTCCAAGTTTGTAATATCCATAGAATATGTGCTTCAAACTCCAAAAGAAACTGGTAATAAACGAGCTAAAATAACGCAAATTGTGAAATCCACTTGCGTACTTCTCGATATTCATGAGAGGATTTCATGCTCTCACCTGAACGTGCGTTTTTATTCCATGTTTCTTTTATCGAGGAGTCGGCAAAAGCGAGGCAGCTGAATTGAAGCAGACGTTGACGAAGTCGATGAGCACGGAAGCTTGCCGGGGCCACAGTGGTCGCAATGTTCCGCCGACGATACTTTGCGGTGGTCACGAATATGGCTCCTCATGTGACGTAAGTACTGGTACTGACACCTTATAAGTATTGCTCTTTCATACAGTAAATATTTGCTGATGTCGCGTTTTGCGTCTGCAACTGCAAGCACACAAGGAAAACAATCGCGCTGAGTCTCCCATTTCGACTTCCCTAAACGATCGGTAAGCGTACAGTTTAGAGTAGGAAAGCAGGGTATTCGTGGCGTTCCCCGGAAATTTGCTTTCAGCGGCATCGGCGTGGCATCTTGCATCTTTCTAGCTTTCGTTAGCGTCTGGAACGTACCAGCGAAAGGGCTGTTCCGGGATCATGGAAACTTACATTGGACATCGAATTGTCACAAAGTCGGAATTTACAGATATCTCCAATGGTCGATGTCGACTCCACATTTAGCCCTACACAAGGCTTTTATTCCATGAAAACGAAATATTCCAACAGCGTATTCATGGCGAGTGTTCTAGCTGCATATGTTTTGTGTAGCCGGTTTAGAAAAAGTGTGAGGACGCTGGAACTTCGCCTTGAAGAGTAGAACGCTGAAGCGTAATCGGGCCCCGTGCGCATCGCCTTCAACCGCGCCTCAAGGAAAGGAACTATAGACAGATTTAGTTGAGTGTCCGCAACAGCTTTGCGGACGCAGCCTGCCATAGGGAATGGCTGGGACGCTGCGTCCGCAGAGCTGCTGCGGACGCCCAACTAAATCTGTCTAATTATGCGCGTCGCCATGCCCCTTTCGAACTATCCTAGAATGCCTATTGTATGTACAATAGGCACCGTGCAGTCGAATTTTTACGTGTGACTGCAGCGCCAGAACGCACAGCCTAGCGGATAAAACAAGCCCCGGACAAAATGGAACGCGATGCGCACCTCTCCCCCTCTGCCTGAATGTTCAGACCAACGTTGGTGCAGACTGTGTCCGGGCTACAAGGGGGGGACGCGTGCGCGCGTCTGTTTTCTGCCTGCCCCTTGCGGCCAATGTCAGCAAACTTGAGACGGCCCACAGCGGGCAACGCAGCTCGCTCTGTTCAGTGAACGTTGCCTATAGACCGTATGCAAAATCTGCTGCCATCTAGCGGCCGCCTTATGCGTTTCCGCCATGTTGAAGGCTAGGCGCTCTCTGCATGTGTACACACGTAGCGTACGCGTCGACGTGTGGCGGCTGATCGGAGCGGCTATTCCGAGATATTTTCGTGTGCCGTGTTGCTCAGATGGAGGAAATTCGGATGTTGAAAAAAGGTTTGCAGGAAACTAACCTCCATGTTATTAGATTTCTTCGCGGCCGACGAGGAGCGGCAGATCGTTCCGTTGCTCCGGCTGCTGCTTACGATTGACGCCGTGTTTACGTTCGCCGTTCTTAATAGATGCGGTATGCGACAGCATCGGTACTCATGAGAGAACACTTTCATGTCATGCCGGAACGAAACAGTTTTCGTGGCACGTGCTTGCAGACACAGACAACCTGGCTTCGTGTACGAGCTTCAAAGCTGCATCGATCGCGGCTACTCGGGCGTGCCTTCGCTGCTGTTGGCAGCCTTACTGGGTTTATTACAGCGTGATAACAATTAATATTAGCTACTCGTGCACGTAATAAATTCTCAGCGAACGGACCAGAAATTTGTTTCGAAGGGGGGGGGGGGGGGCGCATTTGATCTGACGTGGGGTCCAGGGACCGAGCAGGTAAGTGTGGTCGAGTGTCATTTTGTGCTGTGTATCCCATAGCACAAAAGAAAAAAAATTCGGGAGGGGGGCACGGGCCCGGTGTGCCACCCCTGGCCACGCCATTGGCTGGGGCGTGTTCGTAGTTTGTTTTCGATTGGGGAGTTTAACAAGGTAGCGCTTGGTGAGATGCTTTGCGCGCGTACTGTCTTACTCCGCGTATACTTCAATCATTTGATGTGCTATCACTGCAATAAATACAGAGGGGCCGCCAGCATGGCCTTACCGTACCCCCCTTGCTTTTTTTTTATTTATACCCCAAGAAGAGCACATATCAGGTTCTCACAAAAGCTGATACCCGCTCGGAAAAATCCCGCATCCACCACTGTGAGTTAAAAAAAGTTAACAGATGCTAGTGTGTGGCTCTTTTCGTATGAAAATCTGAAGAAAGGCTGTTCCGGCAGATGTGTTAGATTAGACCGTGGGTGCGCTACCGTTGGTTACGCGCTGAGGTAGTTTCGCAAGCGTTCAGTCGGCGACGCAAAACTGTCTTGCTGGAACGGGTTGAAATTGTAAGGCATCAGTAGGCCCCGAAAGCGACGATGGGAACGCGAATATTCTTGGCGTATCGTGATATTTATGAGCATAGTGTCGAACGGATATTCAATACAATACCCACTAATCAGCACCTACTTCCTGGAGCGAATAACACTTTTCATCTTCCCTTTTCACGTGCGTGAAGGCGGAAATTTTTTACATTTTAATCGTTCGATAATAATATACATAACATGTACGATGGTGACTACAGCAGCAAAATATTTCTTGTTTCAAAAATATAAAAATGGGACAAAGCTTTATTTAATATTAAATGCCCTTTACATCAGGCCGACGTAGAGTCTCTTATGAAATATACTTTGAAATGGATCAGCAGCACTTTTTTTACCGTCATCGCTGTGCCTCGCCTTGTAGCGCGGTAAAGCCTCCTACCAACTATCCTACACTACACTCATGATATTCAGATAGCCACGAACTCTTTATTCGCTACACTTTAAACACAGACAAAACTTATAACCTAGCGCATGGCTTCATTCTCAACGACAAGCTTGTACAATGCCGGTAACGTGTACAGGCCCTTACACACTCATCTGACGTTTTTGTGCCGCGATTGCCCACTCTCAAAGCAGATACAAACAAGAAGCTATAGCAGCGACAGCAATGCGATTCGGACGCAAGCCTCAGACATGGCGCCGAAGCGGTAGTTTCGCAAGACCTCCGACAGATGGCAGCAATTTTGTCTAAGGTCTATTGCGAAGAGCCTACTGCGCCTTATTTCTTTCTTTTGCGAATTGGCGAAGTACCTGCGGCGCGTCCGTAGGGCGCCACGTGCACCAGTGCAGCTGCATGCTTTGTGATGGTGGGGAGCTTTACACCACCCACTCATTGCCCAACACACATGTTTTCACACCTGGTGCGATTCTACGATTCCGCCACGCAATATTACATGCGTTAAGGAGACTCCTTCCAACTACATGAAAATGGTAGTTTTTTGTTCGTTTTAAATGCGAAGCATTTCTTTGCGTACTGTAAGCACTTTTGCGTTTCTTTCTACGTATCTATCTATCTATCTATCTATCTATCTATCTATCTATCTATCTATCTATCTATCTATCTATCTATCTAGCCGCCTACTTCTGGGTACTCTCGTGATGGCCTCCTCAAATTGGGGTAGACCAAAATTTGTATGGAAGGGTAAGAGGCATTGACGAATATGTCTAGTTGGTCATGACATGAATAACGTGAAAATCCCGTCGCGTACGTCGTCAAACTCATTTCTCCAGACACGTGTGGCTCATACCCGTATACCACGGGCCGCGGAATGCGGGTATGCGCCACTGGACTTAGACAAATTATATCTACCCAGGAACAGCGAGAACTGCAGGCACTGACAATTTAAATGCGAGAGTGTTAAGAGAAACTGACAACGGTGGCGTTGACACTGATAATTTAAAGGCGACAGCGTTAAGAAAAACGGACATCGGCGGCGTTGGCGCCAGAAATACAAACAATGGAAATCAGAGTCCCAGCTGGAATTGAACCGAAGCATTCTGCGTGGCAATCAAGCATTCTACCACAGAGCCACGTCAGGTCTCGAAACTGCTTTGGCAGAACACCCTATGCAGTCGTAATGTTGTTGAAACGTATATTGTGGTTGCAGTGCTGGCTACCTAATTTTATAAACATTACATACGTACTCCTATGACGAAGGAGGCATGTCGGGTTAACGACGTCACTTATATAATTAAGCGCCATCCACTTTAGTTGGTTTACGTAGCACTATCCAGGGCTACCATCCTTGCAAGCACAAGCTCAACATATCAGCCTACGGCTTCTGGTGTTGGCGATACTCATGTTTCTGTTGGCATCGTTACACAACTGTATACAACTGGTTATATGAAACACGTCCGATTGTTCAACAAGTCTGCGCGTGCAACATTTATACATATCTTTAGCGTCATTTCATATCGTTTCGCTCAATAAAAAATTACAACCCAGTCCTTACCTCTTGATGCTTCGCATAACATCGATTCCTATGGTACTTGGGATCTGCCTAATTGTTTTCTTTTTTTACGGAGAAATTTCAAGCATGGGAGTGACCTCATGGCAGAACACCTGCTTGCCACTCAGAAGGCCGGTGTTTTATTCTCGCTCAGACCGTAGATTGTTATTATTTATTTATTTTCATATGTGTCTCATATTTTTGCTCACGGAATACAGTAATTCTTAGCTCAGGAATATACGTTTGATTCTTAGCTCAGGAATGTACGCTTACGTGAGTCAGGAATATACGTTTGATAAAAAAAAACTGAAATATCTTAGCAATTTCGATCGTGACACCTCTTTGTATTGAAAAAAAAACAAAAATTATTAGCCTACAAGGCCATCATATGCGAAATGCTTACTACAGAACGTTTATGAAGTAATAAAATAAAAGCTAAGTTAAAGTTTTCCTTAAGAAAACAGCACACTTTTTCACCACACCATCGAGCAAGAATGGTCTTGTTCTCAAGACTATTCTATAATTTGATAATTAGACGATTTACGGTGATCATGTACAATTTCCTAAGGCAGAAATATAGTTGTAATGTATTTTCATTGCATGGGCGTTGTGTCCTTTTATAAAAAAAACATTTTTGAAGAAGTAGCCTTTCTTTCAATTAATACTCCATATTCCGAAACTTATTTCGGGCTCAAGAGCTGCTCCGTGAACGGAGAATGCTTACCTGTATTTTTTTTTTTTGTCCACCTGCTACATTATATTGGGAATGTTTTTCGCATGAACCAACCTGTGTTGATTGGGATGTGCAATGCGGTGTAAAGACATTATACACTGGTGTTCCTTATAGATCGTGTTGTTCGTAAGTCAAAATAAGTGCAATTCTTTACGTGTAATGGAATAATTGTCCATGTAATGCCGACAGGGAGACAGTGGAGGTCCCGTAGTTCACCGAAGCAATGGAACGTGGAAACTACACGGCATCGTCGTCGGTGGTCCTCAGGAGTGCGGTGAAGAGGACGAGCCACTCTACTTCGCCAAGGTGTCACACTACGTTCGGAACTTCATCGACGTATACGTGGACACGAAGACTAGTCGAAAGACGTTACGGAAAATATGTAACTTCCTATGAGGTAGAAAACGGTTTGCTCAAACTCGGACATTTCAAATGCTCAGAGTTCTTTCCTTCCTCGCATCTGAGTCTGCATTGCAGAATTGTCGCACTGTTGTTTGAGAGCGTGTCATGCAAGCAAATGTAGCTTCATTCGGAATGCAAGTCATTGCTGTGGGATCGCGGTTACTGAATCCGATTCGGCAGTGGGAGGCACTGACGGGCGGCCGGGCGATAGGACATTTAATACGTGTTCTCGCTTTGATGAATTATGAAGAAGTGATTATGTGCCGACACTTCTGCACAAATGTGAAACGCTTCAGTATTCAATTCCTTGTCAGATGCGTTTTGCTTTATTTTAACAGCGAAGCTGATTACGCCTTGCATTGGACCGTGACGGTAGAACATAAATTATCCTCGTCATGAACTGGCACGCGGTCTCTTCGCCCTCTTATTCATCCTCTACTCTCCCAAGACACGTGCGCCGATTTGTCCGCCGTTGGATGCAATAAATCTGATGGGTGAGAGATCGAGTACTGATAGAGAGACAGAAAAATGTAGAAAGAAAAATATAGAAAGAAAGAGATAAAAAATTACACCATTTCCCGCTAAAGGGAACCATGTGTAGATGTGAAGCAGCGGGCGTTAACGCTTACACTGGCGGCGGCGTTGACGCTGGCGCTCATCGCAGCGTTGCGTAGGAGAGAAAACTGGGGAGGCGCAAAGCACGCAGTGATGTAGCGGTGTTTCCTACTGGAACATGCCAATCGCTGCTAATGGGCAATGAGAGACAGAAGACTCCGACTGGACACAGAGACCCGCAGTCGGCTTTTAGTTAACGCGCACGCTGCGATTTTTTTTATTGTTCAACAACGCACAGGAGAAATCTCCCACCGGCGCCACCTTGCAGGCCAAGATCCACTGCCATATATAGAGGATGGCCAGTGAACGGTTGTGCAGCGCGAGCAGTCGGTTTTTACAACCCAGAAACTCGCTAGCAGACGGTGCCTGCGTCGGCATCGCGAGGCGAGAGAGGCGGGGAGCGTAGGAGAGGAGAAAGAGGGGGGACGCGCATGCGCAGTGGGAGTGTGGACGCCGCGGGCAGGGATGCCTAGAGGAGAGAGGGGGGGGGACGCGCATGCGCAGTGAGAGTGTGGACGCCGCAGGCAGGGATGCCTAGAGTAGAGAGGGGGGGGGAGCGTAGGAGGGGAGAGAGGAGGGGAGGCGCATGCGCAGAGAGGGTGTGGTTGCCGGGGGGAGGTTATGCCAAGAGGAGAGAGAGAGGGGGAGAGGTGGTTTTTTATTTTCATTTTTTAAGGGTTTGCGCATGCGCAGTAAGGGTGGTCACGCCGCACACCACCACCGGATTAAGCTTCGCCATAAGATGCTTCACATCTAAAAGAGACACAGAAAGAAATGTTCGCGTTGCGGGCTTCCAATCCGCGTACACACTAACCAAAGTCGAGCGTCCTAACCACTCGGTTATCCAGGCACGCTAGCAGAGCAGAGCATAGATTTGTCACGGCCGCTCCATAAAACCAGCGGCCGTGGCTTTGTATACTATAGTATAGCAAGAGGGTGGGAAAGGGAAGTGAAGGTGAGGAGGAAGGACATGAGGTGGAGAGAGAGTAAAACATAGCATAAAAATAATGAGAAACTGAGAAATAGAAAGAAAGAAAAAGAAAAAGATTAAAGAAAAAGAGAAGATATAGGGGAGCGCAAGAAAGATAGAAAGAAAGAGGAAGCAGGCGAGAAATAAAGGGAGAGAGAGACAAAAACAAATGGAAAAAGAGAAAGGAAGATAGAAACAACAAGAAAGAGAAGTAAATGGAGAGAAATAGAAAAAAATCAATAGAAATAAACCGATACAAAAAACACAGAAAAACACACAGAAGAGATAAAATGAAAGAAAAACAAGAAAAAAGAAAGAGAAAGTTAAAGAGAAACAAAGAAGACTACCCAGCTCCATAATGATTTCAGGCTTGGTACGACTGGTGCGAAGCTGCCTTAGTTTTTTTTTACATGTTCTACCTAATCGTCATGCATTTCATAAAAGAGTATGTTTGAATTTAAACCTCTGCGACCTCCTCAATACAACTCTTATTTCGCTGAAGCCTGTAAATATTTAGAAAAAAAAATTGATTCACTTGTTTAAAAGTCCTACTCAAAATAATTTTGCCCAGAGGTATGTTTCAGATGCAAATCTGAGCCGACCTGTCCGTCAAGAAATTGAAGTCAATAAACCATTGCCTAGAATTCAACGGTCGGGGTGGAAAATTTAATAAAATGCCAGAGGCTTTTTTGCGGAGTACAGAGAAAGCTCCTTCATCGGGGGTAGCCATTCGTCCTGTTAGAATAGTTTAACTTAAGCTTGTAACACACAGCGGGTGTATTAATGAAGAGCCCCCATAGTTCTCTCAAAGTCGCAGGATCATGCGGAATGATACAGTCATGGAAATGTGCCGCCCATCTTTTGGAATGGTGCCGTCTTCCTTAATGACAGCGCATGTGGCGTGTCAATCGAAGTGTGCGAAGACGGGAAAGTAGCATAGAAAAGAAGCGCCGTATCGACGAAAACGTTTTTTTTCTCAACAATAGTTTCTTATTTGTCAACGTCGGATGAAACTTAGACCATTAATAGTGTAGTCTGCAGGTACGTACTTCTGGCAAATGTCTATCTTGTATTTTTGTGCGTGTTTAATGTCACAATGGTTCATAATGTTTGCACTTCATTGGCCTTAGGCCACTGAGTAGGCATAAAGGCTGGAGAAGCTTCATCGAAAGCCGGTAATAAAGACCTCTACGGAGAGTTAACAACTTCCCTAAATAGAAACGCTTTGTAGCGCCGTGTGCATTCAGGGGAGGAGGAAAAGAAAAACGGAATGCCAGCGTGCAAACTAACTAGCACCACATATCACTCTGCACAACAGTTACACCAGTTTATATTAAGTACGCAAGTTATTTTGTCACCTGGTGTGAATAACGCGGGACTCTCTGTACATACTTCATTAGAATTGTCACCATGTTTCATACCAATACTGTGTGCTGTATTCATTACGAAATAAACCTTCATCAATAACCATTGTTTCGAAGTGTCCTTACTTCCTACGATTTATTAGCGTAATTAGAACAGTGTGTTACTTTCTATGTGCCTGGCTCTCCTGTATCAGCTCAACATGGGCTGCCACATGCCTCCTTCCCCGAAGTTGGCGGAATTTCTCTTTTCTGATAGTCTAGGATTTGCTGCAGTTTTCGCTCTCTCTCATTACTGAGACAAAAGCGTCCCTGTGGACGAGCCTGAAAAGAAGAAATTCCGGCAGATGCTATGCATTTTTGAAACCAATTTACCTCGAAGCAATCAGAGAGTAGTTTACTGTGATGCATTTTTTGGCCTTGGTCCAAGCGTTATGAGTGGCGGATTGACGTCTTTTGTAAATTAAGAGGTTGTGTCCACGTAGTTGGCTTACGAGGCACGTCGACTGCATTGGCGCGTAAAGGATGGATATGCTACAACAAACGTCGACACCCGCATTAGAGCGCAGGCGTCAGTTTTAATCAAACGTTGCGTATGCTACAGTGCGCTGATTACAAATCGTGAGCAACATTCGTTGGTGTATTTCTGCGGGGGCGAGCAACGCTTGACTGTCAATCGCTGAGTCATAAGAGTAAATGCGTAATGTTTGTTACATCGTTACGACAACGGATAGCCAACACTGCTTCATTAGTTGGAGTTAGACAAGGAGTACCGCCATCACTACAGTTGAAGTTAGGAAATCGTCACCATGAATTCTCGTGCAATAGATTTGTGTACATGTACCGCACGGTTGCTGGTGGTTAAGGATCCTTTCCTGCACGTTCGTCAGCATTGGTCTGCTACATAAAATTACGAACTATAAGAAATGGTATTGTCGTTCTCTCATATAACCCCCGAGTAGTGTGTTAAAATTTCTCGATGCTTATTTCCTCTGTTTTTAGTTTCCAGCTACGGTGCATGCCCGCACACCACGGGACGGGGTATGCTTGTTTACGTCACATGAGACGTGGTGAAGGGGCATCATGACGTACGCGACATAGAGGTCATGTTATTCATGTCGTGAACTGTGAATAACCGTCGTCATATGGCGATGTACATATGGTGAATTGGTCTGTTCTTCGGAGGAAAAACGGGCAGATGAGGAACAGAAGATCAGATCCGACCTTCTAAACAACGGCTACTCTAAAGCTTTCATTACGAGGGTTGCAAGCCGCCAGGCCCGTTCCCCCCGACCCCTTCAAGAGGGCACTCACCCGTCGCCTCCAAAGCATGGGCGCGTCTACATTCCCTACCGTCAAGGGCACCAGCGAAGCGCTCGCACGTGTTCTCTCGAGGCAGGGAATAAAAGTGGCGCATAAGCCAACGTCTACTCTCGGCCGCTTCTTCCCGCGCCCAAAAGAAAAGGCCACCTAAAGAGAAAGCGCAAGGAGTGGTCTACTCTATCCCTTGTGCGGATTGTGGCGCGTCGTACGTGGGTGAGACAAAAAATTACATCATCTCCCGCTAAAGGGAACCATGTGTAGATGTGAAGCAGCGGGCGCTAACGCTTACACTGGCGGCGGCGTTGACGCTGGCGCTCATCGCAGCGTTGCGCAGGAGAGAAAAACTGGGGAGGCGCAAAGCAGGCAGTGATGGAGCAGTGTTTCCTATTGGAACATGCCAATCGCTGCTAATGGGCAATAAGAGACTGAAGACTCCGACTGGACACAGAGACCCGCACTCCGCTTTTAGTTAACGCGCACGCTGCGAACTTTTTATTGTTCAACAACGCACAGAAGAAATCTCCCACCGGCACCACCTTGGAGGTCAAGATCCATTGCCATATATATGGGGTGGCCAGTGAACGGTTGTGCAGCGCGAGCAGTCGGTTTTTTCAACCAAGAAACTCGCTAGCAGACGCTGCCTGCGTCGGCGTCGCGAGGCGAGAGAGGAGGGAGCATAGGAGAGAGGAGAGAGGGGGTGACACGCATGCGCAGTGGGAGTGTGAACGCCGTGGGCAGGGATGCGTAGAGGAGAGAGGGGGGGAGCGTAGGAGAGGAGAGAGAGAGGGGGGGGACGCGCATGCGCAGTGGGAGTGTAGGCGCCGCGGGCAGGGATGCCTAGAGGAGAGAGGGGGGGGAGTGTAGGAGGGGAGGCGCATGCGCAGTGTGGGTGTGGTTGCCGCGGGGAGGGATGCCTAGAGGAGAGAGAGGGGGGAGAGGAGGTTTTTTATTTTTATTTTTTTAAAGGGTTTGCGCATGCGCAGTAAGGGTGGGCACGCGGCACACCACCACCACCACCACCGGAATAAGCTTCGCCATAAGATGCTTCACATCTAAAAACCTTTCGGAGAGGCTGCGACAGCACCGGAACAACGTCCGCAAGTTTGACCGACAAAGGAGCGCGCTGGCAGAGCACAGCGAGGTCAACGACCACCGCATCGCCTTTGACAACTCCCGCGTCGTCGACTGTGAGGTCAGTTTCCACAAGCGGCTTTTTGTGGAATCGTGGCTTATTCAGGCAACTCCTGGAAAGGTGAACCGGTCGGCTGGCGCGCTCCCGAGTGTGTACTACAATGGGCTACGTCACGTCGGTGAAAACAAGCCCCCCCCCCCCCCCCCCCCGCCTTGAGAAGAAGGCGCCAAAAACTTTGGTTCTCCCTGGTGCCACTCACTCACCCCCTGAAGAAGGGTCCGAGTTGGACCCGAAACGTCGGGATCCTTCATTATAAAGTAAAACTATGTTATTACTTTAATTGAATAAGTTGGTTGGTGTCCCTTTCCCAAAGTTACATATGGTGAAGTATAGATACGACCACGAGAGCAGTGAGACTTATTCCAGTCTACGCAGCGATCCAAGACGTGTGGCAGAGTCTCATGCATATATTCACGGCTAGCATGCTTCAAGCCACCTGAAATCTTCTCACTCCTCAACTTGAGGAAATAAACGTTAACATTAACAAATCAGAACAACACCCACGCATATGGTTCGTGCTAACATTGCAAACAGTGATTTCCCAAAGCGCTAGGGGAGTAACCCATCGCATATCAAATCGAAACTTCCATGTATGCTCAAGCTCCCACGCACGCCCCCAGTGGCGGTGGTGCCATGCCCTAAACAAGAAATTCATGATTGCAGGCCTTCGTCGAAAAAAAAAAATCAGCGACATTCGCTTTTACTGGAAGCCCAGGGCGCCACTACGCTTGTCTAGCCGCCGGATTACTTTCTCTATGGTCTGGGAAGTGTCTAGCGTACACGATGGTGGCGTCTGTAGACCGCACAGTTTTGCCACTTGAAGAATGCTCAGGGACTTGTGTTTGACACTGAGACGACGTGCGACCGCGCAGACCGTGAGGTCTAGGCATCCCGACTGAGGAAGATGGACACTACAGTGCTGTTTCAAAACAAGGTTTATTCCCCAAAGTTAGCCCGTAATGAGCGGATGTCATGTCGCACCTACGCTCGTGGAAAAATTAACACCATCTTCCCAAAGGGAGCCCTGATGGGATGCGAAGCAGCAGCGTTGCGCACGGGTGGCGTCATGGGTTGAACGGCGCTAACGCGGGTGCTTCGCATCCCCATCAAAGTTCCCTTTGGGAAGATGGTGTTAATTTTGCGCGTGAACCGACGAGTCGGCGGTGTAGCGCGGTAGCGGAGCGAGCGGCAGTAGCGGCAGGTGTTGCGGGCAAACGGACGAGGCGGCAGCTGCGGGCGCTGCGGCGAGCGCGCGGCAGGCGAGGGAGAGAGTGATGTCAGCGCGCACTGCGACGGGAGCGTGACGTCAACGCGCAGCTGGGGCGTGACCTACTTGGCACCGCTCCAACACCTGCGGCGAGGGGAGCGCGTTGCGGCGCGTTCGTACGGACGCACGGAGGGACAGCGTTACACAGGCTAGGCAAAAAGAGCTGCTTCGCATCTAATAATCATAACAACATGCGGCAGATCCCACTCATTCCGGGGAGTCGATGTTATACGAAGCACTAGGCGAGTAGCAGCCTTTTTTTTATCGATTTGAGTCAAGCGTTGCGAGTTCTACCGACTTCTTAGTGCATTTTAAGAAGGTATGGGTATTTCGGGAGCTGACCCGTAGCAAGGAATTTTTTTTTCGGGGGGGGGGGGGGGGGTGCGGGGACACTTTCTGATGGCCTTGACTATTTGAGGAAAGCACCTATTTTGAGGGAGTACCTATTTGAAGAAGCAACAGCATAGGAGAGAGGGTGGACTCCTAGGAGCCCCCTCGCCGTCTACAGGATTGATCGTGGGTTTATTCGGCACGTCGACTAGATTGACGGCCAAGGGTATCCTACGGTCCGACGTAACTGCGGTAACCACATCAGAGCACAGATATCAGGTTTATCGAAATCAGCTGCAGGCAACGGTGCAATGATGTGCATATCATAAGAAGCGATTTTCACCGTATTCCTCCGGGTTGTGCACTGGTTCACCATTGCTTGGCGAGTCACAAGTGTTACTATGTAATCCTTATTACATTGTTATAACAGCTGATATTAAACACGGCATCTGCAGTTGATGTAGGCGCTTTGTGAAGCTATTATAGGGTTTTTCTCGCAAGCTGCCTCCAGCACTGGCGTAGTTCGGTGGTAAAATACATGACTGTCATGGCAGAATGCATGGGTGCGATTCCGGCTCTAAATGCGATTTTCTAACTTTCCACTCCTCCGAATAACTTTCCACTCCTCCGAAGCTGTTTCTTAACGTAATTCATATGAACATTCGCAACAGACACCTATAAATAATAACACCGTTTAATTTTTGACGATATAAGCAGCGGATTATTCGAAAACAATAAATAGAGAACGGTTTTTGGAGTAAATGCCGCTCTTCTAGACGTTTGACATAATATCAGCGCTCCTTGAGGAGTACCGTTACGCTGTCTAGGATGCCATTGGAAGCCGAGCATGAAGCATAAGCGGTGTCACACCTAACGTCAAAATACACGTGTTGTCGGCGTAGAATAAAACGCCAAGATGATGGGAAGGTTATCAAATAAAGGGGGGTTGTGGCTTGTCCTAAGAACAAATTTAGGGCCTTGTTTTAAATGCGAAAGCATTTCTTAGTCGGGCTATGTAAGGCGTCCGTCGGTGTCCGCATCTCTCCGCTCTCACTCCCTCTCCCATAGCAACAGCTGCGGGCGCGCGCGCTTATCCTCGCCCCGAGCAACCGGAGCAGGTGGTGCGGGCGGGAGTAGCGGAGAGTGAGTGGAGAGAGTGTAGGAGAGGGTAGGTGCAGTGCTTCGCCGCTCCTTCTCTCGGCCGTTCGTTCTCTCTCCTCCCTGCGCCCCACTCTCCGGTCCGCTCGCTCGCACGTATATATATATATATATATATATATATATATATATATATATATATATATAAAAGAAAAGAAAAGAAAGAGAAAAAAAGCAAACAAGAACAAAAAAAGTAAATAAAAAAAAAAAGAACAGGCGCTGCGCCGTGCTCCCGACCGGGCTGTAGAAATTAGGCGCATTTTCCTTCTTCGAACCACAACCACCATATATAAATAGAGTGAAGCGCGCGCGAAATGCATTCGCATTTCCTCACGATTCCCTTTTTCGCTTTGCACCATCTTTATGAATAGTTATCACTAGAGACCGGATTTTAGGCAAATGCCTATTTTTTTCCTTGCGTTCCTATCGCGCCACATTGATATATGAGCACGAATTAGAGGTTAAGAAGAGCTTTTATAGTGTTTTTATGGTGCCTATAAATGCCTATTTTCGGCGTTCCTGCCTAAATGCCTATAACTGCCTATAAATGCCTATTTTCCAAATGGGTACCTATATGAACACTATTTAACCTCAAATTTCACTTTCGAGTGCAGTTTGAGACCGTTATTCATGTTACCAGGCAACATTAAGCGTTAGAAACACTATGGAGTTCAAACTACCCCTCTAGTTTAACCAACTTCCTGGAAAACAGCTGCTAGCAGCCGTAAAATGGGACGCGGAGGCCAGCCTACGCCAAAGCGTTGACACGTCGCGAGCGGCTGGAGAAGTAAAGGTTCATGAGAGGAAAAGACGCTATTTCTGCAACCCTAAAAGGGAGCATGTCTTAGCGTCTGCTATGGAATATGGAAAGGCAAATAAAGATGAGAAGAGGAGAGAAGAGGAAGAGGAGAGTCGCTTCCACTGCCGAGGACGCGGCGGATGGCTTCTACAGCCGTTTGTCCATTCCAGTATCCTCAAGGAAGTGAACCACCTTCAAGTCATGGGTGAGGCAGTGGGCAGGAAGTAGGAGGTCCCTCTGTGCAGCCTGGGTAAGGTGGCAAACAAATGCGAAACCGTGGAGTGCCGTCAGAGGAAAGGAGAGAGTAGGTCAAAAGTAAGAGAAATGTAATGTGCACGCGGCTTTGGTTTTGTTTGTAATTTACTTCTCAAAGGGCCCTTCACCAGATCAAATGATAAATTTTAGTTAGACATCGGAAGTTTTTGCGTGCCCAATAAAAAAGCGTTGGACCACAATAATTTTTCAGGTTGGTTCATTACGGGGCTCGAAACCATGATGCGAGGCGGTGTCATGCGCACGCAAGGTCACGCGGGCATGATGTGCCGGAGCCAGGTCGTGCACGCCAGCGGTGTTGTGTCGTTTCAGCGTTCTCTGTAGTGTCCTGCCTGTTTCTATGGGATGGATCCCTCAGTGCGGGCACGTTTGGAGAGGCTGGCACGGATCATGTATCCTGACCCCAATACACCGCGTCACACAGCCGGAACTGCTGTTAGGGACGATGCATGAAAAACGCGCCAAGCGTTTTCAGGGCTGGCGCCGGCGCGACGCGGGGAACGGCGAAAGCACGAACACATACGAAATGGAGGCAGATTAGTCTCATATCTCGCTGCGATTGGAAGTAATAAATAAAAATAAAATGCACGCGCATTCCGCGTTTGTGTTTTATTTCTCTAAACTTTCATTCATCTATTCAAGTAACTGAATACACAAATTACACATTTCACCTCAAATCATTCTCGCAGTGTCGTTCGTTACTGCGAGTGATATCAGAGCACTAATTTCTACATAGAGGACCGACGTCAGAGCTCAGATAACTACGCAGGACCATTCCTTGTACGTCAACCCTTCATCCTGAGTCGCGCGCCAGCGAGAATTGCAAGCGGCGTTCATTTTGAAATTTCACATCTTTGCTTTCCGCGGCGAGTAGCGTTGCAAATCTTGGCAGGCGTGATCGTGAGCGCCCAGTCCATGCAAAACACTTGTCAGCTCAGAATTGTCACACCTGTTGAGGGGGCCCTTTAAAGTTGTTCACCGACAGAGGAGCAACTGACCCTAAACGATTAGACCCGGCCAATACGAGGGACCCTTCCCTTCTGGGCTTCTAGTTGTCTATCTGCTTCTGTGAGTGCCGGAAATAAGGAAAGCCAGGAGTGTTTTGATTTCCCCGGTGGACACTTTACCCACCATGATGGAGAATAAAAGGAGAGACCGTGTTCTACGAACCGTGCAGGAAAAATGACAATTGCATGGCTATGTTTAACCGTTGGCGCCTTTTTTTCATCATAAGCAATAACATTTTTTGCTTTCCTGTCGTAGATACAGGTCGCGTACGTCTTTGTTTGAGATATATTGAATTTATGTAAACATTTATTGTGCCTATATTTACGATTTTGGAAGCCTAAAATGGTGTTTTGCCTGCCTATTTTTGGCGCCTAAAACGCACTTTTTTAGTGCCTAAAAATCCGGCCTCTAGTTATCACTTCTGAGAGAGCTGCATAAAAAACCGTTAGTCTTAGCGTAACGAATATAAGGACTGCACGACTATTGACGTACGGGCTGTCAAGCCATTCTGGGTAAAAAGGAAGAAGTATTTCATTTGTAAGCGACAAAAACCCAGTGGTATATCCTGCTAATAAGTCCTATCACTGCCGACGCATTCAGGGTTAGTGACAGAACCGTAGCCATCAATTTTTTTTTTCTTAGGTGGAAGGGGGGGGGGGGTGGTGGTGCGGAGTGTACCACTATACTTTGTGTGTGCTCGTGCCTCCGTCTGTATATGCGCGTGCATATCTACGAATGCAAAATTGAAAAAAAAATTCGAAGAGTGTTTGAACCCCCCCCCCCCGCAATGGCTACATCCCTAGTGAGCGACATGATTGTAGGATCCTTAAAGGCGTCTTGAACCCCCCCTCTCGGGCTTGGTGAAAAACGAAAAACGTATTCCGTGGAAAGCAGAAACCGCTACGAAAAGGTCAGTGAAAATTTTCAGTAGTTCGTAGTAAGGAGAGCTAATAAGCCGAGCACGCATTCGCCATTTTTTCGCGTCCTCTTTTCATAAAGATGCCTCTGCTCACTCTGCTCGGAGCTGCCGGCGCCCGCTGTCTGGCGTGAAACGGGTAGCATGCGATTGGCAATAACATGCATAAATCAAGAGCGGCGTGTGGGACAGATGTGCTTCTTGCGACAGGGTGCACTCATGTGGGGGCGCCACTCACTATAGTCTCCTAACATTACCTAGCAGCCACAAAACCGCCCGTAGGAAGTTAGAACGGGACGATGTTGCTCTTGATGATGCTCTTTGAGGGGGACGAGGTGAAAACAGTGGCACGACTACTTCGCCGTTTCTGTGGCATTTGCCTAGACGACTGTGATTCCACGCAAGTATTCTGCGACCTGAATGTATCTGCGCTGCAGGTGAAGTGCTGCATGATTTCATGTAAGAGAGGTCCGAAGGTCGAGCCAGGACCCCGAACAAGTATCCGAATAGCCACAGAAGCATTCGCGGACGCAGTAACTTGGAGAAAAATACGCACAGGTATGACGCCAGCTATTTTGGAATGCCGTGTTTACTTTGGCGTTCGTCTAACGGATCTCAAGTCACGAGTGGACATTCGCTATCCACATAGCTGCATTCCGCGCGATGGTTAATCGCATGAAGTTCCTCAGCATTGACGTTCGTTCGCGTTTAGTTCTTCCGAAGGGGATTCGTCGCAGTTTGTTGAGTACGTGTTAAGCACCGTGCCTTTCTCATTTCGGGGTTCAACGGCGGCGACTGTACTTTCGATGGAGGCGAAAATGCTTGAAGGCCGTGTACATAGATTTAGGTGCACGTTAAGCGTGTATCCACACGACGGACGGCTCAGCGGAAATCTCTGGCGCGGACGATAGTTCCACTGCCCGTCCGGCTGCGAAGCGCATCCAGACGGCAGACGAAGCGAGTAGACAAACGCGGTGGACAAAAAATTCATGGTGGCACCGTCTGAAGCGAGAACTGCCAGCTTCGAATATTTAAGCACTGCATCGTGCATTGCCTGGCCTGTTAGTCTCAAACTGACGCTTGTGTTTGCTTTAGGTTTGGGTACGAAATCTTTGACAGAAAAGCATCCATGTCTATTCTGCACCCTTTGCGAGAGCCATACTTGTTTTCTCGAAGCTGTTGGCTTAGCGAGTGCCTCTATTGACGGAAGATGGCCTCAGAGATTTGGGGTAGCTCGAGTGCTAGGAAGTATGAGTGGCCGTAGTGTACTAATGCTTGCTTGCTTATTCTCTCTCTAGATGGCGCGAAGAGTATAGAAGTTAATTTCTTTTTTTGTCTTTTTCCTACAAAGTCCGTTTTTGGTCGAAGATGGAGCTTGAAAGAAAACGATGATTACCTGCGATGGTTGTTGCTTTGTCGGAATTAGATGATGAAGATCACTTGTTTTCTGCAAAAATATCTTGTGCACAAAGGGACTATATCGCCCAACAAGATGCAGAAAAAAAAATTATTTCGTCGTAGCACAAGTTTATAGTCGCAGTCGCGTAGGAAGAGCGAACTGAGCGAACTACCCAAGCAAGAGCCCCAACAAAACGATAAGAAAAATTACTCGCGCCCGCTTTTCAGGCCCTTATAACTTCGTCGGCTAAATCGACAAAACAAAACGAGCGAAAAAAGAAAAAAAATCAGCGCTTGTTTCCAGACCTATAATGGCACACTCGGCTAAATCGGCTCTGTTAGGCCGCCAGAATGCGGATGCGAAAATTAGCTTGGCATTTTCCGTCCGCGATGTCCGCGGACGCGGGGCGGATGGCACACAAGTCCGTGACGTGGGATCACGTGATGCGCCGTCCGCTGCGGAAAAGACGGATTTAGTCCGTCGTGTGCGTACACGCTAAAGAACCGCAGGTGGTCGAAATTTACGGAGCCCTCCGCTACGGCTTCACTGATAGTCATATCACGGTTTCAGGACGTTAAACTCCAACAATTATTATTATTAAGTTCGTTTTATGACCACTCTTTTTCCGCCGACCTGTGTGTTGGTGCCTCTGGAGAGCTTACTGCTTGTCAGCCGTATTATATTTACAGAAGTTAGAATGTGCCCACGACGATGAGCTTGCAAATGTAAGAACCACCATTCGACTCTTGTAAAATATTTATTTAGTTCATGACTCTTTTTGCCCGAAACCTTCTAGCTGCAATGATGTACCCATGCAATGAGACTGCAGTGAGGTTCATTCATCGTTTTTCACTGCAAAACGTTTGTAACAGACACAGTCGCGGACATTAGTCATTCGATGGGGCGCGCAGAAATCTCCGTTCCGAGTCTCAGCACTTTCGCTCTTACTTTCTTGCATCCACAAAGCCGACTGTGAAGCTTCCATTGGCGCGCCTCCACCGCATGTGTCGACAGATGCAGAAGGGCCCCATCACTGATTGCTGCCGGTATCTTTTCACGCCCAGTTACTTACGGTGTCCGCTTTCAGCGCGCTTTCGTCAGAGTCTTAACGCCGGATTCAGTTTTCTTCCAGGAACGCGATTATTCAGCAACAGATATGGAAGCAATCAGGCAACCCACCGGAAGAAGAGCGCCACCCAGCGCGAACGGCCGGAAACCCAGAAACTTTCTTAGTTTTTCGTGAGCTCTCAGTATAGCTTGCCGCCTAGTTACTTGTTGACGCCCGACGCTGTTGTCTTCTGTGACGACACTATGCATCCAAACTCTATACTGTCAAAGATAACGGTGCTTCTGATAACCTGCCTCGACGGCGGGGGTGTACACTGTCAAAGATCGGGTAAGCTCTATGGCTTTTCTTGCTCTCCACGCGGGAGGTGCATGATGAGACGGAAGGTGACTGACCATGAAGAAGTCTTGGAAATCTTTGCGCCAAGCAAGCAGGTTGAAGACTTTTCGCGCCTTTATAGCTTCGTCTCAAATGCGTAAAAGTAACTATTCAGTATCTACGGTCGTGCATTGTACTACTGTCATCTGCCAGCTGTATTTTCTAACACAAGCCTACAACGCGTTCATCAGCTAATCAATACAAGATGAGAT
>JALIZH010013042.1:0-41243 GCA_030522465.1 Rhipicephalus appendiculatus
CAAGTTAGTGTTGCGGAAGAATGTTACGCATCGTTATGAGTCATTGCAAGCCTGAGGTAACGTTGTGTTTTACCTTGACCACATGTTGACGAAAGCCACAAAAACTGGAGAAAGAAGAATGCAGCGCAGCTATTTACTCGATTCCAGTTCAAAAAAAAACATTACCTGAACTTCACAGGGACGCGTTCACTCAAGAAATGCAATTGTGGTATCGCTATCATTTGTGATATTCAAACTTGCTATCAAGGTAACAGAAGGATAGGCATACAGAAGAGAGAAATACAGATATAGATAGAACGAACGTGGGAGTTATTGGTAAAGGGGTACTGACCTCTCAATTTTCCACAGGGGAGAGATGAACGCTGCGACATAAGAGTTAGCTTTCACTCCAGTGAGCCCGGAAGTACTACAAATGCTACGGGCAGTTTTCTTACCAATATTGATACTGCTTTTCAACAGAAGACATTTCTTTTGCAGTCTCGTTGTATCTATACTCCCAAGATCAGCCCCATTCACTGGCCAAGCAAAGTGGACTACCCATGTGTCGTAAAGTTTTTTTTCTGTTTCTTGAATCTCTTGAGAAATGTGCTCTCTGTGGTGCCCGACAGGTGTTACGCCGCCCCCCCCCCCCCCCAAAAAAAAAAGAAAAAAGAAAAGAGATAGAGAAAGAGCAACGTTATAGGCCTTTCCCTCTTCTAGCAAATCTTTATTAGAGTCCAATGTGTTTTGTCGTTTTCTCTTATAGCTCTGCCATGTCCATTCCTTCTCTATTTGTTATTTCTTGTTCTATCGAGACTATTTTTATTGGAACTTGCCGGAATACAGAGGTTGTTGTCTAGTTTCATGGCGTCGTTTTATTTGCTGTTTTCGAGCCATTGTAAAAAATTGTTTTCCCCCCAATAGCCGCACCTAGCAGTGTAGTATTGAACTAAACGTGAGGAAAAAAATTAAACTTGCAGATCATCAATGAATAACGCACCATAGATCAAAATAACAGAAAGCATGCCACTTCTTATTGAATATCATACCATTAAGTGAAAGCACAAGAATAGAAATTACTGTGAATGTAAGTTTGAACAATATACGTGAGTTGAAATGAACAATGAATACGAAAAAAAACTAAAAAAGGGCCCTCTGTCTTCGGGAGGATTGAGCTTGAGTTTTAGAAAATACGTGAATAACTTCAGCATTTTCTTTCGCTGTTATGACAAATATTTGTATTACTAAGTCAGCCTATTTCAGTCTGGTAGTTTAATTAAAGCAAGGTTGTCTTTTATAGGTGATGAAGCTGCGTACTGACCGTACGCATCTTCCATCTACGTTTGACCCCATAATCATTTTAGTTGCAGCACAACGAAGCGCCTGGTCGACCGTTTCAAGCCTGTGAGCCAGACAGTCTCAATTCGGTTAAATATAACGATGTCTAAAGGAGCGCAGTATACCAAAGTCTTGAAAACGCTTCCTGTGTCAATGTCAAACTTAAGTTGACATTGACATAGGAAGCTGACACAGGAAGTTGACATTGACATTCAATGTCAATTTTATGTTGCCCGAAAGAAGAATATATTGAGCTGTGTGTGTGTTTTTTTTCAGCAGAACTGTTGTGCTCTATGTTTGCCGTGTGTCACAGATAGAAAGTTATGATCATTATGAACCGGCACGCACTTCGTAGTCTTCTTCATTGAGGCTTTGGGCTAGTTGGTTTTGCATAATGAAGTGGTAATGGTGAGATTTTTTATCACACGAAACAAAAGAAAGCAACACGGACAAGCGCTGACCGTCAACTGAAGTTTCATTGCACATGAAAGGTCTTTTTATTTCCTCTTGTATAGTGTGCTATGGAAAGCAAGAGCGTGGGAAATGAAAGTCAGGGTGAGTAAGGAGAGATGTGAGGCTAAGGAGGAAAGAAAGGAGAAGGGGAGAACGAGTACGGATAGAGGGAGCGAAAGAAAGAGATAGAGATAAACAAATAGAAACTAAAAGAAGAAAGCGAGAAAAAGCTAGAAGGCGAGATAACGACTACACAGAGAGAGAGAGACAAGAGACAGAGAGAGGGACAAGACAGGAAAAAACAAGGAAGGAACAAGGGAAGAAAGTAGCAAGCGAGCAAGAAATGCGAAGGCAGCGATTATTTCTTGAGAATGTTTTATTCATTTATATAGTTGTTGTCCTTTTTCCTCGCCTAACTTATGGGATGCAAAACTTTCACTCTTATCTACTATAGCTGGCCTTGTTTGCCGGCGCTTGCAGCCTCGAGATGCGGCTTCCGGGTACGAGCTAAGAGACGGGTAATTTATGCACCCCTTGAGGAAAGCGCAGTTCCCAGCTTCGGCCATTTGCTCGCGCTTTCAATAGTGTTATTTGCCTGCTTTTTAAAGATGAATTGCCCGCACTCGCTCCTTTAAACCGCGAAGAGGACTCCAGTCAAGGCATAAGCAGAGAAACGGGAAAATCAGTGTTCAGTGTCAACATGCATAACTTCTTGCTGATCTTTACCAATTCATTCTCTGTTACACTTGTTCCATTTTCTGCTAAATTTAAGAATTACCACTTCGGCTAGACACAAACTCACGGGAGAACAACAATCTGCTCTAGGGCAAGTTGGAAGAAAAGTAAGCGTCCCCTAATTCTCTTAATTTGTGCAAGCCTGTTTAAACAGCATAAGTGTGCCTTTTCTGTTGTTTCCGAGCATTGTTGGAATTCTCCATGCTTTATAAATGCCCAGTCGCCGCAATTTAGCTTCATATACTGCACTCAGGGGGAGACCTTTTGTCGCAACAGTACATGCTCCGAGGGATATACTGCGCGTTGATTCTAACGCGGCACAAGTGTCCTTAATTATGCAAGCTTTTCCGAAAGTTCCAAAGGAAAGCCAACGTCTTCATTCTGCAAGTTAGATACATTTATGCGCGATGCGTTATACTGGATCCATGGTTTTATAACTGGCTTCTTGTTTGTTCTGAGTAATACGAGATAAAGTCAAACTCTAACTAATAAACAATACAATAGGAAAACATGCTGTTTTTGAAGGATTCGCTCGATCTGCTTAGGAAAGTTTTTGCTAACGTTTCGGGAATATATGTCGACAGGGAGGTCATTTTCACTGGGTAATTCTTAGGGACTCGCACACCTCATTTATCTGTATAAAAAAAGAAACAGTTTAGTGTATACAGGTCGCTCCCTTAAATAATATACAGAAGACATATGCCATAGCGAGATATTTCAACCACCACATAATTTTTTCAGCAGGTTTCATGTCACCATAAAACCAAAGAAACGACACCGCTGGTCGCATGGCACGTGTAGCGATCAACAGGATGATTTGTCACTATTACTTCTAGCGGTGAGTGAGGCGCGATGTTTGTTGAACAAGCTGCGCTGTCGAACGTCCAAGGAATCTTGGTTCCTAAATGAAGCTCAGAACTCCCTACTTCTGTAGCACTGATCCTGAGTAGAACCTAATATCCCGGGAATGTTTGCCGATCTGTACACACTGTCATTTATAGGCTTCGGCTAGGCACGGCCTATACAAAGAGTTTCCTCTATTGGCCATGAGAGTCGGCACCTAGCGGCGAACGGACGAAGCCCAGAAGTGTGGACGTGGGAGGCCCGCCGCCGCTCTAGCAGCAGTGTGTCTTGTATTTGTTGCTGGAGAATTCGCGATGGAAGTTGGCGGGGACGATTTGGTCAACGTTCAGTAAACTCATTCTTTCCTTTTTGTTATGGATGCTCGTAGAGGCAGCACGTTTTTTTTTCCTAGTAGCGATCCGAAAAGCGTTTGTTCAATGCTACCGCAACACAAACGCTTGTCGCTTTTAACCACATGAACTTGCCTTCCAGCCTGCCGCGCTTAGCAAAGACCAAAAAAAAAGTTCAAGTCCACTTGACTGACTAGAAAACAATAGCAGAATTGAACTGCTCATGCACTGCCCGATGCAAATATTACCTCAAGCTTTTCGGAAATAGTTGGTTGCCGCACGTACCGCAATTTGTTGAATCGCCCCTTGCGAGGCAGCTTATGCTAATCAAATATGCGCCCCGGTAACTTCAATTTTGGTACTATATCAGGTCTCAATCATTTATGGAAGATTCGTTTAAAATATTCAGAAAAGAAATATATCATCATGAACGGTGGTGATCAGCTCGCTCTCGCATATTCGTTCATCGCTTATATGGTCTCTCCGTTTCTGGCCAGCGAAAAGATATTTTTTACTCTGCACGAGATCATGCATGAAGTGGACGAGTTTCGGCGCTTATATTTACACTTCGGAACACCTGAGAACGCTTCTCGTAGTTGAGTAAGCGCGACGGAAAATGCGCAAACAGTAAGACTCGGTGACGCTCGCTTATAAGGACTCGCAGCTAGCGTGAACGAACCTTGCATTCACTGCGAAGGCGGCGCATGGAGGATGTAGGCCGCATTGCATACTTGGAGAGTTCATTCATTTACTTGCGGAAGTACGCAAAAGCGCAAGTACATCATGACTGTCAGCCACGGCCAAGCCGCCACGATCTTTCGCGGACTATAACAGCGTTCACGCGCGTAGCGCGCAGAAACCACGCATACAGCAAGCATGAATGTACTACATATTACAGACTAAGAGCGAGAAACGCGTTAGTGTATTTGACTGAGCATCAACACTTCTCGTCAGCGAACGCTTCAACTCACCATGACCGAAGTGCTTGCTACGCACCATCGGAAAGCGCCTCGCCGTTCCGACACTTGGCAAGCCACGCTCGGCGTTGTTGCGCGTCGCCGGGGTCGGAATGAAAGCTTGCTCTGTGCATTATGTGTGACATTGCGGAACCAAACAATACTTGCACTTGGAAACTGAAACGTTTTAGGGGCGAAGCTCCTTAGGGTGTGGGTCTGTCCCTCCTCTGTAGTCGTAGTAGTAGTAGTAGGTAGGTAGGTAGGTAGCCACGTATAGTGGAATGTACCCACTCCACGTGATAAAGATGACGATGACGCAGTATAGTGGAATGTACCCACTACACGTGATAACGATGAGGCATAAGCGCGTTCCAGTATAGTAGAATGTACCCACTACACGTGATAAAATGACGATGATGCCTGATGACCATGAAGAATAAGCGCATTCCAGTATAGTGAAATGTACCCACTACACGTGATAACGATGACGATGACGCTGGTGACCATGAAGTATAAGCGCGTTCCAGACCACACATTCTGTTTCTGCCATGGATGAAAACGATCGAGCTTCGCCCACTCATCATCATTCACTTCGTGGATATATGGCGTGATTTTTTGACACTTACCGAGCGCAGAATGACAGTACAGAAACAGTATCCCCGCAGACTTCCCCACACCGCACGGCCGACGATTAACACAAACGCAAGGCGGTGCTGCCACCTCTAGGTTGATCTTAAAAACATCGAGCCAGCTACACTCTATGAAAGCCGTTGGAACAGTGACGCTGATGACTCACTTTGTCAGGCTATTGCTTTGCTTTGTTTTTCGGAAGCCTATGTCTTTCATATGTTTTGGCAAGCAAAAGAAGACATACAGCCTCTTTTTCTACATTATAAAAATTATGCTATTCCTCCCAAGCAGCTTTTGCAAAAGTTACATGGGTTGGGCAGACGGGCTAAAAATGTTGGAAGTTCTGGCCCCATGGCCAAGAAGAAAATTTCAAAACATAGCTGCACAGCCCCAGCCTTGGTGCCAACTTTGGGCTATCCAGTAGGCCCGCGAGGCGGCGGTGAGGCAAGGCTTCCACGTTCCCCACGTGGCAGACTATTCGCAATGCCCACGAACTATAGGTGGCGCGCTGTACGATTCAAGATGGCGCCCGAAGGATGGTCAACCCGTTTGTTTAGCATAGGAACAGATTGGACGCGCGGACGTACGGCCCGTGCAATTTTCACCGGATGAAGTCATGAGCTGCACTGGAATGAGTATGAGACCAAGATACTTTCCCAAATCATGGAAAGCTCGCCGCCTAATTTTTACCGCGGCGTGAAAGGTTATATTTCAGCTCAGTTACCGCGTGCATGAACCATATGCTTTGCAAAATCCTGTGCGTGTTACAGAAAATTGCATGAACTGGAATTGACGTATGAACTGAAAGGCACTCCGAGGTAGCGTGTACCGAGGCTGCATGACGGATTTGCCGCAGTAGTAGGCCGCGAGCGAGTAGCGCCATCGCTGCAGCACGGAACCGAATGTTTAATGTGGTCATAGTTTGCAAACATACTACTCCGTCGTCATTACAGTCAGGAACACAATACGGAGTTGCTTCTTCAACGGAACACCAGCATTTAACATCCCATTGAGTAGCGCTTGAGTCACAGCCATGCTCAGACTCTGGCCGTGCGCAATTCACTCGGATGTTACAGGTTCGATCAGAACGATCGGAACATGAATATGGAAAAGAATGCACACGTATGCTTTTTTACCACGTCGAATTCATCGACGTTGCGAAAATTCGTCGAACAACAATGCCGTTCTAAAAGGTACCGGCGAAGTACAGGAGAAGTTAGCCGAGAGGCGTGGATTGTGGCCGTGACTGCACGTTTCATCGCTCTAACCATTTCGCTTCCCTGTTCCGAACTCGAGCGTTTTGGCGGCATGCGGTGCTCGATAATATCCACAATAATTGCGCTACGTGCATTGCACAAGAAAAACTATGTTTTAGGGGCGAAGCTCCTTAGCCTGTCGGTCGTGCGTCCCTTGTATGTCGTAGCCACCTGCTGATGACGATGACGATCGCGATAGCGATCGTCATCCCCACTATGCGATCGCGATCGCATAGTGGGTAGATGGAATGTACCCACTATGCGTCATAACGATGACGCTGATGACGATGCGATCGTCATCCCCACTATGCGATCGCGATCGCATAGTGGGTACATGGAATGTACCCACTATGCGTCATAACGATGACGCTGATGACGATGACGATCGCGATGCCATACAACACATGGCATCGCGATATCGTCTCACATGCATATCGTTTGACCACATGCAACCAACCACCATCACGTCTTCGATGATGTACCTCCGGAGCTTCGCCCACGCATCATCATTCACTCCGCGAATATGCTGTGATTTTTATTTTATCTCGCTGAAGTATACTATACATTAAATACAATCAAAGTGACTTACTAGCGTGAAAAAACATTAGCGCACGAGGGGACGTGAAGTGCAACTCGCTCCTCGTGAGTTAGCAGCTCATCGTTCATCGTCGCTGTCACACTCCTTCACACACACACACACTCACGCTTTCACAGCCTTCTCCGTCCAGTGAAAAATCCTCGTCGTCAAGATGGTTTCTCTTAACATCATTGCTGAAAGCAATCTGAAGAATTTTCTCCGCCGAACGACTTCGGATTAGTGCGCGTCACAACGTTATCTGGGCACGCATAACTTTTTCCTCTCACACCGGTCAACAAACAAATCGCTTGCAGAGTGCTGCCATCTATCAACAAACGTACAAAAAAATTACACCATCTCCCGCAAAAGGGAACCATGTGTAGATGCGAAGCAGCGGGCGCTAACGCTTACACTGGCGGCGGCGTTGACGCTGGCACTCATCGTGGCGTTGCTCAGGAGAGAAACCTGAGGAGGCGCAAAGAACGCAGCGCAAAGAACGCAGTGATGGACCGGTGTTTCCTACTGGAACATGCCAATCGCTGCTAATTGGCAGTGAGAGACAGAAGAATCCGAATGGACACAGAGACCCGCAGTCCGCTTTCAGTTAACGCGCACGCTGCGAATTTTTATTGTTCAACAACGCACAGGAGAAATCTCCCACCGGCACCACCTTGCAGGTCAAGATCCAGTGCCATATATACGGGGTGGCGAGTGAACGGTTGTGCAGCGCGAGCAGTCGGTTTTTTCAACCAAGAAACTCGCTAGCAGACGCTGCTTGCGTCGGCGTCGCGAGGCGAGAGAGGGGGGAGCGTAGGAGAGGGGATGTGGTGGTTCTTGGGCCCTCAGACGCAGAAAACCAAGACAAGGACAAGAAACATTTATCGACTTGACACTCACGAACAATTAGTACACATATTCTCAATGTCCGAACAATACGACGCTTCCTTACAGTTCCACGCCGCTGCTCACGCGCGCGTACTCGGCGCGTCCTGACTGTTTGAAAGTCTATCAAGTCCGTCGGGCGCCACTCACGGTACTGGTTCAGACGATGTTGGAGAAGACGCCACCTTGCCACGGGAAGGTGTGCTGTCCGGTGGTACGAGAACACGCAGGCCCACGCGTCGCCCGACGTAGCACCGAGGCCACGCCTTAAGCCACTGGTTGTGCCGGACCCGCTCGGACGTGGTACCGAGGCCACGATCTCCGCCAGTGGAACGGAGTCAGCTGCTCGCCCTGGCCCGCACACTCGTCCACCACAGGAACAGCGCTGCTAGGCCCGGTCCGGAACACTCGCTCGTCCCCGGGACACGCCAAGCTCGTCCCGGCTGGTCTGGTAGCACCAGGTCGGTCCCTTTTGGTCCCGCAGGCCGAACGAACTGCTCACTAGCAAGCTGGCCACGCTCTCTCTCCGCCCGTCGATGTTCTCCGGCTCGCGTGCTTCACGCTGGCCTCTCTCGCGCGCACTCCGTCGTCTTCTTCTGTTTCGGTTTTGGCTGTGGGTAGCGCTCTTACTACACTCCCCCCCAACTTTCAGTGCGTTGTGCCGCGGACCACGTTAGTCCGGACGCGAAACAACGAAACACAAGCAATAACAAAAACAATCACCAAGCACATGTAAAAACACGGCATCTTTGCAAACTTCCTGTCACTAATCAAACACCGGTGACCACTTGTTCGGCACACACTGGCACTGATGGTGAAATGCGCTCATCCCACGTTTGAACACGATGGCGGTTGCACATACGGTCTCACACACTTCCACACCACGTATACATCACAACCAGGTGCGCACAGACTGCTGGCTCTGGTAATTATACAAGCGCACACACTAAGCACTCAGCGCACGTTTCACACAATAGATGTCTTGTCTTCACCTTGCCCTCTTGGCGCAGTGACGACACCACACCATGCTCCAGCTAGTCGTCATTACGGGGTGCTGTCACGCCGCTTGTATATCTTAGTCCTGTGGCGTCGAAAGTGATTATGAAGAAGTGGTTGTTAAGGCGATGGCAGAGGCGGCGATGGCGACTGATGCATCGGGGCACTGAGGCTGTCCGTGCCATCACTGTGGAGCATAAAAACCCCCCGGCCGAGATCGAATGAAGCGGCTGGTATTGTCCCGCTCGAAGTAGCCGTGTCGCCTTGCTCGTCGACGTGGTGTTGCCCTGGGCGTCGTGTCCAAAGGCAACCAAGTCTCGTCTTGCACGATAGGAATACCGCTAGGGCGCGGCGCTTGTCGTCGTGAATTCGCACATGGCTGAGTCGATAGCCGCGGAATTCCAGGTGCAAATACCTTGGATTGCCCTCTCTTCGCGCATCCTATCCGGCTATCGCTCCTTGCTGAAGATACGTTATCATAACTGAATTCGGGATGTTTTGGTTCACTTGGCCTCCTCTGCTTCGGTTTGGAGGCGTCACTTTTCATTTTACATGTGCCAAGTGGCACAGCTCCTTTGATGTTCCCAAGGACAACATCATAAAGTGGGTCTTCCATGCACTGTGCACGGACTTCTCCTCTGAAAAATGGCGTGTCCAGTAAAACCATCGCTTCCGGTAGGTGACGCACCGTGCGATCAAGGAGAAGTACCGGCCGATACGACCCAGTCATTTTGTGTTGTGGCACTAATGTCTGCCGCACTACAACAGTGTCGCATCCCGAATCGCGCAGTACAGTTACTGGGCAGTCTTCTAACAATCCCTTCGCAACGGGCATATTCTTGCTTCCACATTGGCTCACTGCCGAACTCACGATAGGGATTCGCTCTCCATCATTCAAAACGGCATAGTCTTCGTTTCTTGCTGGTTTTACATCGGCTGACACCAGGCACGATGCTTCATTTCTGTCCCCTGTACCAGCAGAATACTTGTTACTACTGTAACTATGTGCGGGGGGAACATGCTTTCGTACGCGACCAGCATTCAGCTGCGCGATGTCCCGTTTTGTCACAGAGAAAACAGCGACTTGTGGGCTTTTCTGCCTTCCTCGCAGACTCAGATTTTGACAAGGACGGTCCTTGTTCCTTGGGGACCCGTTCTTTGCCCAGGTTTGTGAGCGCCTGCGCTTCCATGAAGTTATCGGCAGTCTCACATAGCGAACTCAGAGTCTTGCAGTTTCTTTCCTTGATAAAGATCCTGAGTGCCGGAGAACAACCATGCATAAATTGCTCACAAATCATTAATTCTCTCAAGCTAGCAAAGCTTTTCTCCGTTTTGCCCATCTCTAGCGAACGGTCAAAGTAGCCGGAGAGGCTTGCAGCATACTGCAGACCAGTCTCGTTTTCTTCGGGCTTCGCTTTACGAAATTTTTCGCGGTAGCCTTCCGCAGTATAGCGGAACCTCTGAAGAAGCGCCGCTCTCAGCTGATCATAATTCAGCGCAGCTGTTGGGTCTAACCGGCCTATGACTGTTAGCGCTTCTCCTGTCATGCATAGGCTAAGCGAAAGAGCCCACTTTTTACGCGGCCACCCTTGACACGTTGCGACCCGTTCAAATCGCTGCAGGTACGCGTCGAGGTCGTCCCGAGCTTCATTGAAGGGCGGAATCAGTTTATGAGGACTGCAGACCTCTGTTATTCCTCTGGCGCTCATGCTGGATCCTCCTTGTTCATCAGCCACCATTGGCTGTACCCTGCTTGCGCTCTCCTGAAGTCGAAGCTTCAGCTCGAGGATCTTCAGCTCTTGTTCCTGCACCTTCTGATGCTGCTCTAACAGCTTCTGCTGCCGCTCAGCGTTTTCTTTCGCGATCTCGCGCTCCTTAGCACGCTCATCTCGAGCTTCAACGCACTCTCGCTCAACCCACTCTCTGAGCTCCTCATTCTCCAACCCTAGCTGTCGGCCAAGTGCAATAAATTTTTCCTTGTCCATGACAAAGGCTCTGTCTGAGTAATGGCTTTAGATTTTAATAAGCCATCCTGGCATAGGCTCGCCAAATGTGGTGGTTCTTGGGCCCTCAGACGCAGAAAACCAAGACAAGGACAAGAAACATTTATCGACTTGACACTCACGAACAATTAGTACACATATTCTCAATGTCCGAACAATACGACGCTTCCTTACAGTTCCACGCCGCTGCTCACGCGCGCGTACTCGGCGCGTCCTGACTGTTTGAAAGTCTATCAAGTCCGTCGGGCGCCACTCACGGTACTGGTTCAGACGATGTTGGAGAAGACACCACCTTGCCACGGGAAGGTGTGCTGTCCGGTGGTACGAGAACACGCAGGCCCACGCGTCGCCCGACGTAGCATCGAGGCCACGCCTTAAGCCACTGGTTGTGCCGGACCCGCTCGGACGTGGTACCGAGGCCCCGATCTCCGCCAGTGCAACGGAGTCAGCTGCTCGCCCTGGCCCGCACGCTCGTCCACCACAGGAACAGCGCTGCTAGGCCCGGTCCGGAACACTCGCTCGTCCCCGGGACACGCCAAGCTCGTCCCGGCTGGTCTGGTAGCACCAGCTCGGTCCCTTTTGGTGCCGCAGGCCGAACGAACTGCTCATTAGCAAGCTGGCCACGCTCTCTCTCCGCCCCTCGAAGTTCTCCGGCTCGCGTGCTTCACGCTGGCCTCTCTCGCGCGCACTGCGTCGTCTTCTTCTGTTTCGATTTTGGCTGTGGGTAGCGCTCTTACTACAGGGGAAGACGCGCATGCGCAGTGGGAGTGTGGACGCCGCGGGCAGGGATGCCCAGAGGGGAGAGGGGGGAGCGTAGGAGGGGAGAGAGGAGGGGGACGCGCATGCGCAGTGGGAGTGTGGACGCCGCGGGCAGAGATGCCTAGAGGAGAGAGGGGGGGAAGAGGAGGTTTTTATTTTTATTTTTTGAAAGGGTTTGCGCATGCGCAGTAAGGGTGGTGACGCCGCACACCACCACCACCGGATTAAGCTTCGCCATAAGATGCTTCACATCTGAAAAAATTGCACCATCTCCCGCTAAAGGCAACCATGTGTAGATGTGAAGCAGCGGGCGCTAACGCTTACACTGGCGGCGGCGTTGACGCTGGCGCACATCGCAGCGTTGCGCAGGAGGGAAAACTGGGGAGGCGCTAAGCACGCAGTGATGGAGCGGTGTTTCCTACTGGAACATGCCAATCGCTGCTAATGGGCAATGAGAGACAGAAGACTCCGACTGGACACAAAGACCCGCAGTCCGCTTTTAGTTAACGCGCACGCTGCGAATTTTTATTGTTCAACGCACAGGAGAAATCTCCCACCGGCACCGCCTTGCAGGTCAAGATCCATTGCCATATATACGGGGTGTGGCCCGTGAACGGTTGTGCAGCGCGAGCAGTCGGTTTTTTCAACCAAGAAACTCGCTAGCAGACGCTGCCTGCGTCGGCGTCGCGAGGCGAGAGAGGGGGGGAGCGTAGAAAAGGAGAGAGAGTGGGGGACGCGCATGCGCAGTGGGAGTGTGGACGCCGCGGGCAGGGATGCCTAGAGGAGAGAGGGGGGAGCGTAGGAGAGGAGGGAGGGGGGGACGCGCATGCGCAGTGGGAGTGTGGACGCCGCTGGCAGGGCTGCCTAAAGGAGAGAGGGGGGGGAGCGTAGGAGGGGAGAGAGGAGGGGAGGCGCATGCGCAGTGAGGGTGTGGTTTCCGCGGGGGGGGATGCCTAGAGTTGAGAGGGGGGAGAGGAGGTTTTTTATTTTTATTTTTTTTAAAGGGTTTGCGCATGCGCAGTAAGGGAGGCCACGTGGCACACCACCACCACCACCACCACCACCGGATTAAGCTTCGCCATAAGATGCTTCACATCTAAAAGCCTGTTCAATCTATGATGCAACGCACAACAAGAGTTACATGTATGCTCCCGCGAAGTCCCACTGTATTCAGGAAGCGGGCAAACTGAAACGAATTCTAGTGGCAAGGCGGTGGCGGCGGTAGAATGTACGAGGGGCAGAACTAATGTAAACATTTTCGACGCGAGCGGACATGGTTTTACGGCCGCTCTGGTGTTTACGTTTTCGATTCGCTTCTCAAGTGTGAATGCGCTCGTTTTTCCATTCGCTTCTCAAATTCGACACAGGGATCAGCCATGTTTTTTTTTTTCTCTTTACAGATAGCAGCAAAAGCAGTAAAAGCTTGATGATGGAAAACGTGTGTTTGGAAGAAAGCGGGACGGTGTAGTGTATGTGCACTCTTTTCTGGTAGAGTAGGCTGGCCTGCTTTCCATTCGATTGATTTGTGAGCTTTTGTTAAGACGTCTAAATTCAGCGTGGGCTGCTACGAACATTTAACACAATGGTACAACAATACTGAAAACTGAGCACGATATACGCGACACATTTTCGCTTAAATGTCCACATGATGTTACTCTACACATGGTTTGCATGAAAAAAGTCCGTTTTGCTGGAAGCGCAAAGCAATTAATGACATAAGGACACAATGGAATAATATACGCAGTATGAGCAGCAACTCACAGAAAATATGAACTGTACTAGACATGACTTCGCTAAATAACCATGTGTGCTGCGGCATGGCCTCAACCATACTCAGAGAGAGATTCAATGAACATCGGAAGCCGCATGGAAAATGGCGGCGCTCGTGAAAAGCGACTCTCGTAGGATAACCATTTTAGTTTGCAAAGCATAACAGTGGTTTTACATGATGCAACACACGCCGATTCACATTGTATGGTTCTTCCAGCATGGTGGCCATAAAACGGTGTGGTATGCGGCTGCCCATGAGGCTAAAGAAAGCAAAGATAATGTGTTTAGCGAAAAGTACCAAAAATTACGATACTCCATTTTATTTCCTGCTTTGCCGGTGCGCACTGCAGCTACATAAAACGTTTTATTTTTTATTCATTTATTATTTTTCGTCTTTTTATATTGTAGTAGTTTATTTTTATTTATTTTACTGTTTCTTAGCAGATGGGATCATAGAGTATACCCTCCAACACACCCAAAGCTGACAACAGAAGCGAGCGTGATGTTCAGACGCCTGCAAAGCAGCACATACATATGGAACGCCATTGCACCGCCTCTACCCAACGAAACAAAGCTACACATGCCCGCTCCGCCATGTACCGTACACACTGGCACACTTTGAATTCCCGAGTCATGCAAGCCGCACTCTGCAACCGGAGATGACAGGGAATGGAGCAGGACGAGCGAAATACGACCACCTTATCAAAACGTGGGCAGGCGAAGGTCGCACTTGAGGACCCGGATGACCAGCGACAACTCGTCGCCAGGACCAAGAGGGCAGTCGAAGCCAGGGGGTTTCTATAATAGGGAGCCCTCTCAACTCAGGATGATACCCGACATTGCTCGGAACACTCCTTCGGTAACAATCGTTTATTTTTTGATCTCTGCCCTGGCACCGAGAGCAATAGAGTAATACAGCCGGACTCAGCAGAGGAAGAAGAGCGCCGCGTGGCTCGAGGCGCGCGGGCCAGGAGACCTTACAGTGTGATCGTTCACCCGGTTGTTCGTTCTTTACTGCAAAGCTTTGTATGGCTGGAGGAGGAAGATAAAACTTTATTGTCACCAACAATGGGTCATGTGAGGGGGGGAACCAGTGGCGTAGCCAGGGGGGTGGCACACCGGCCCAGTGCCCCCCTCCGATTTTTTTTTTGCTGTGGCAAAGAGAGCACTAAATGGCACTCGACCACACGTTGGGAAGGGACCAGGGAAGAATGAGACGATAGGCCCTCAGGCCGCTCTGGGTTGCCGAAAGTCTTTGCTCTTCTCGGCGACCTCCATGGCCCAGCCCACGACCCCGAGTTGGCCTTCCGGTCGTGAGGGGGCGTAGAGAGCCGGCAATGTGAAATTGCATTCCCTCCCTGAAATTACTGACCAGAGTTTTTTTTTTTTCAAACTATGATTAACCAAAGGCCGGATAGGAACAGGACTGTTCAGTCTGAAAGACACTCTGAAATGCAGTGCAAGCGCTCTTCTTCAGGGTATACGCCTAGTGCGCAGCATATAAGGGCGCCACTGATAGCCACCTTACGGGAGCCGGTGATGCTACGTTCGGGAAGCCGAGCAGACGACAACACTTTGCCTACATAGCTTTGCTGTGACGCGATGGATGAAGCTCATGGCTGCGATTTTCCTTTCGTTTTTGTGCCAGACAACTCATTCTGCGCTGGCCGCTGCAGGATAGGCGTGGGGCTGTACGAAAATGGACTTGTGCCCGGTTCTTGTCCGAAACGTGCCCTTAACTAAGCGTGCGTCACCGATTTCAATTGACGGCACGAAAAACCGATGCCGATGGTTCTGCGCGACAAAGAACCAGTCGGCAGCAGCAGTTGTTAGCGTTGCCAGTGTCTAAAGTGCTCGCTCTTCAAGCTTTGTCAAGCTTGACTGCATACAACGTGCTGCTGCTTTTTTTTTATCCCGTCTCATGAGTTTGTGTCATTCATCATCGCAGAGTAACACCAACTTCCCCAATTTTCTATTTTAAGCTGTCATAATTGCCGTAATAAGGCATCTGCTAAGAATGCTGCCTTCGTAATTGAAAACACGTTGCCATTTTCAAGAAGAACACTTGTCGAAATGAAGTAAAATCGCGCTATAACTTTGGATATACAACACGCGGGAAGATGTTGCCAATAGTGCACTGTAGCCCTTTGTTACACTAGCACCCCTGCGTGTACCATAACAGACAATATAAACCCTCACCCACCCCTCGCCCCTTTCCGCATTGGCAGATTACAAGTCGTTAAGTTATCAGTACTGTAATAGCATTCACGCTTCACCGGTGACACCAGAATCGAGAACAAATTTTGAAAATTTTCGCTCGTGTATTCGTTTGCCTTTCCCTAACTGCCTCCATTAATAAAAAAAATTACACCATCTCCCGCTAAAGGGAACCACGTGTAGATGTGAAGCAGCGGGCGCTAACGCTTACACTGGCGGCGGCCTTGACGCTGGCGCTCATCGCACCGTTGCGCAGGAGAGAAAACTGGGGAGGCAAAGCACGCAGTGATGGAGCAGCCTACTGGAACATGCCAATCGCTGCTAATAGGCAATGAGAGACAGAAGCCTCCGACTGGACACAGAGACCCGCAGTCCGCAGTTAACGCGCACGCTGCGAATTTTTTTTGTTCAACAACGCACAGGAGAAATCTCCCACCAGCACCACCTTGCAGGTCAAGATCACGGGGTGGCCAGTGAACGGTTGTGCAGCGCGAGCAGTCGGTTTTTTCAACCAAGAAACTCGCTAGCAGACGCTGCCTGCGTCGGCGTCGCGAGGCGAAAGAGGGGGGGAGCGTAGGAGAGGAGAGAGAGGTGGGACGCGCATGCGCAGTGGGAGTGTGGACGCCGCGGGCAGGGATGCCTAGAGGATAGAGGGGGGAGCGTAGGAGGGGGAGAGAGGAGGCGCATGCGCAGTGATGGTGTGGTTGCCGCGGGGAGGGATGCCTAGAGGAGATAGAGGGGGAGAGGAGGTTTTTTATTTTTATTTTTTTAAGGGTTTGCGCATGCGCAGTAAGGGTGGTCACGCCGCACACCACCACCACCACCACCCCCCCCAGGGTTAAGCTTCGCCATAAGATGCTTCCCATCTAATACGCCGTACAGGAGGACTGGCTGAACTTTTCTTTTTTAGGAGCGAAGCTCCTTAGGCACGCACCCCGCCGTCGCCATTGAAACTCCCTGCAACATAGATGCGGCGGTGGTGCATAAAAAAGACAATGAAACACCACGCGCGCCGAACGCCGAGCGGTTTGGTTCTAGCGCACCAGAAATGCGAGGTTAAATAAAAGAAATAAGTTGTGTGCACAACTGCTTATAATGGTCGGTTTCACTTTCCCCATATTTATTCTGGATTGTGAAATGACAAACATAATTCTAGCGCAGTATGGGCGCTTTGTCGAAGGTAGTAGCAGATGCTCTCTCCCTCACCCGGCGCCCGCGCAAAAAAAGAAAAAGAAAAAGAAAGCGCGCGGCATGCTTTGCGCAAGAAACAAGGCGCTTTGAGCAAAAGCAGTTCCCGTTTATAAACGACCGTAAAATTAATCGAAAACCATGTTTCTACATATGTAAAAAAATAGGGACCCACTTGAGATTACTTAAGGCTGCTCACAGAACATGGATAGTCGTCCTCAGAAACGTAAACGTGATGATGAAGACGATGAGCAGCTTGGCAAGGATGCGGAACGGAAAGGCAAAGCAGCGGCAGCAAGACGAGCCCGGCAACAGGATCCTGCGGTTAAAGCACCACGAGCGGAGCTACAACGGCTACGCCGACAGGATCTTGCCGTACGTGCTAGAGCGGCCGAATCTAAGTGCCAACGCCGCCAACAGTTTCAAAACGTGCATAGTCGCTAGCGTCCCCTTTCTAAGGAGCTTCGCTCATCGGTTGTATTCATACACGGACCTGCTAGTGTTTGGTTCCTGCGTGAAAAGATAATAGTTATACGGTGTCAGTTTTCACACCCACTGGTAATGTCATCGCTCCCGTAGACGCATTGTCAGCTTTACTTATAGCTTTGAAAATATCGAAAACACTCACAACTAAAATTTAGGTTGAAAAAACTTATTATATCTTCCTGTATTTATCAGGATGGTAAGACTGCTAGAGCAGAGGCGTAAGTAACGTAGTAACACATACTGGATCACTATTTTGACTATAAAGTGGACTGGAGGGATGACCGCCACCGTAGCTCAGGGGTAGAGCATCGGACGCGTTATTCGAAGGTCGCAGGTTCGGTCCCTGCCGGTGGCAAGTTATCTTTTCGTCCATTTTTCTTTCTTCACATTTACATTACAAATAATTCTAATACCACCCCCCTATACTTTCCTATGCGTCATTGTCTGTTAGTTCTCATTATTGTGTTTAACAAAGCAAATTAACCCTTAAATTTACACTTCTTTCCTTTATTTTGGTTAAGAGAATATAAAGACGCATGAATGAACTATGTTGAAATTGGCTTGTAGCACTATTTCTGCTAACCTTATCGACACACATGAAAACTGTCTTCAACCAAATTCTTCTCTCGATTCCATGCTTTTAAAGAAATCTCATTTTTTGTTTTGTACTATTGCTTTCGGGTAGGTAAACTAGTTGCAACTCAATTATGGCTCACCCGCCAGCTTCCCTTGTTTGCATTGGTGGATGTACATTTAGTGTATTTGTGTGGATATGCCTTCGGTATGTTAATTAAAGCTATCAGAAAAGAACTTTCATCCCCGTTAGTTTTAATTAATGTTGCGTCTAGCAAAATAAAACGAGCCCCTAAAATTAACCTTCCTTCATTCTGCTGTATATATGTGACTCCTGTTTTTGTTTTGCGTCTACAATAACGCAGAATACCTCTGGGCCACTGCAGTTACTTTCGTGTAAGGAAAGCTGCTAGATCGGTGTTTGTTAACTATACAGAATGCGGAGAAATGTCACGTATTGTCAATACAGACATAATAACTGCAATAAAAAAGGTTAGAAAAAAATGTCATTAGTGAAACTATGCAAACCAAACTTCTGCTGTGGCAGTGGCAGTGGCAGTAGTACCTGCAAAGACTACATGCTTTGTCATTTAACCATTCAACCAGTTGTGATCTCTCAAAGACATCAGAGAAAATCACATTTCCTTTGCTGCTAATTGTGCGGGAAGCTTTACCGGCGAGGTTACGAACACCGATAAGCCACGGAAAGAATGCAACTACAAAACGAAGGGAAGTTCCAGCAGCAGCGAAACAAACTATGATAATGCCACTTCGTGGCACAGCTAAGCTCTGGGCTTAGTCCGTGGCCGCTTCCGGTATCGTGTTCGCAATCCGTGGTCGGGCGTCCGAAGCCGCCCACAAACGGCCGTAAAACAGCTCCTCCTTTGATTTAGGGTTGAGCGGCGGTCGTAAAATCCCTGGCGTCCGCCAACGTTTATTCTTATCTGTGGTAGACTAGATATATTTATAATTTTCAGTATAATTTATAGTGTGAGGCCATTTCCGCTTCCAGTTCTTTTATTCCTGGTAACATCTTTTATTCCGTTAGGCAAAACTCAGTGGTTTCACGGCAAAAGTAGCCCAAGGAGGATTAAAATATTTCTTGGTGTAGCCACATTCTTCGAGAAATGGTGCAACGGTGAGTTCGAAGTACTGGCCTGCTCTCGCGCTGTAGCGGCTTTGCCGCATCAGCCGCATACGCTACGAAAACCCCAATTTGGCCACGTAGGCTGCATACGCTAGGCAAAGCCCAGTGGTTTCACGGCGCAAGTAGCCCAAGAAGGATTAAAGTACTCCTTGGTTTAGCTGCACTCTTCGAGAAATGGTGCAACGGTGAATTCGACGGACTAGCCTGCTCTCGCACTATTGCCGCTTGGCCGCATTGGCCGCATGCGCTACGAAAACCCCATTATCTATCTCACACAATGACAGAAAACAATCGTGTCTATGTTGCGATGTGGTTTAGATGGTGGTGAAGGCTGCAGCAAGATTGGGAAATATGTAGCTTTTTGTTCGGGCGAACTTCTACTCGGTAAATGAAAAGTCAAAGTACAAGCAATGCACGCTGTACACTGTTAGCAGCAAGAACCGTCATCGGCCATCGAGGAATCTGGTCTGCGGTGCAGCGCGTTGTCTTCTATCATTATTCATCGAACCTTTCAGTGTTATCGCTGGTGCACGAGTAGGCTCTCAATTAAACTGGACTCTTCACGTTCTGCGTGCAATCTTAGCAGAATGAGCCCAAAAACTTGCGAAGCTTCTCAAACAATGCGGCGCGGTGTGCGCCAAGCGTTGAAACAGTCTTTGCAGGTGAGACCGGAATACATCAAAATAAAACACGCGTGGCAATACGGAGGAGTGCACCTATAGTGTGGTATAGTTTGGTGGGCTGTGTCCTTCAAGCATGTAGAAGATTGTGGCTAGTATAATCTCCAAGCAATCTGCTTTGCCTGTGGACATTTGCCTCTTAATTTATTCTCAATTACGGGAGGGCCAGCGATTTTTTTACACCAGGATTAATCCTCTTTTCAGCGATCCCTAAGTAACCCGCGTTTCGCGGTATCGGATTCATCTACGATTTATATGAGAATGTGAGTTTTTGAATAAAGCAGATCTTCTCTCTTTGTCTCTATAATCTCACATGTGGTGTTATTCTCAGTCGCTGTCGAACGTATGTTTCTTTCGGCAGTGCACATTTCATTACTCGATTCAACAGTTATCTGCCACATGAATTCACGTGCATTCGTAGTCCCACTGAGCTTCTTTTTTATTTTCATAACTGGCGCTCTTATGGTAAACTCTTGAATGATAGTGCCTGCTTCATACTACAAATCCTGCTCCTCCCCACTAAAAATATTAGCTACCCCTACTGTCTGTCTAATCAATACTGCACCCCACATATCTTTACGTATTATTTCGCTTTTCAAAGATTGCTAAGTGGCTTATATTTCCGTAACAGGTTTTTTTTTCTACCTTATCCGCTTGGTTTGTATACTTAAAATATGGTGTCACTTATAAGCTCTTCTCGTGGTAAAATTTTAGTTTCAAGGATGAATAATAGGCAATATAGTGCCATCATTTGAGAAAGCCTGCCACGATTTGCTCCTATTGCACTCTGCCTAATAGAATAATCAGATTTTGACGACAGCGTAGTTGGCACAATTGCGATTAAGCAACCACCGTGCCATTTTCTCAGAATATGAGAGATGGTTTTCTTCCTGTGATAACAAAGGTAATTCAGGACATAAGGGTCTTTACTGCGTAAAATATTTGCAGAGGTTGTGTCGTTGATGTGTATGTAGGAAAGGATTTACGGGAACAAGGTGCTCACACCATAGACCCTGTTCAGTCTGTCCTATTTTCACTCTAAGGCAACGTTTGGCCGAATTGCGCTACTGCTCTAAAGGTGGTACCAGCATATAATGAACAGTTATTGATGTAAGCGGCGCACATTCGGTTCCTGACTATGCCAATCCGCGAGGACAGTGCTTTCCGCAGCAAACTCGATACTTATTGGAAGGCTCGTTGCCAGGTCTGGTATCCATTAGCCTAGAAAGCAATCTCGTGTTAGGAACAAGACTGAACAGACTTGAGCTTTCTTGGCCTCATTCCACAATCAAGCTTCCTCCCTGTGTTGGTTTCGACACAGTGAGCTGCGTACAGCATATACGCCATCACTACATCGCTTTCGGGGAAGTGCACTACAGCTAAGTGGCCGCCGTTGGCTATTGGGGCCCTGCGCTGTTGTCTACAGACAAAGATAGCCATCAGCAGTGATACAGCGTTCGGCAGCGCTCTCTGTGCTATACATAGCAACAAACACGGCCGAACTAGTACAGAACCTCGCCGAGGCTTATATGTCAGGAGTCGTTTATCGGCTCAAGCTTAAGGCATGCACGAGGGAGTAGCAGTGGAGACTCCAAATAGCCGCTGGGACACGAAGCCAGTGGACCGACATACTACTAGGATTAATCATGTTACTCTTGAGTGAGCCGGACGGTCAGAATGTCATTTATATTTATGTTATTTTTTTATTTACTGTAATACTACTCATCAGCCCCCCAGAAAATCTCTCAAGTATCTGGTATATCATTCGAGCTAGGCAGCGCTTTCACGTCAAATTATATGAAGTTTTTCTCGACCCATACAAATATCAAGTTCCTGATATCTGTCTGCTTTTGTGCAATGTTTTATAAGCCATTGAATTTTCATTGATAGGTTTTACATAATGATTATAATGATTCTATGTAAATGTGCTCCAAAAACGATATAAAAAAAGAATAATTCTCGTGCCATACATCAACGAGCAATCAAAGAAGCGAAACGCTTGGCTGCCGGCCTGCGGGAGGAATACAAGAAATATTTGATTCCGCAGGAATGCAAAATTATATTCCAAAACTTTAGTTCGAGCCGGAAGCTTGTACTCCTCACCATTACTTCATTCAATTCTTTTCCCTTTTGAATTTAGCATAACAGTTTTTAGAAGTTTCCTTCGTCCGTACTTGATCCACGTAGTGCTTTCTTTCATTTAATCAGCATCTTCTTTCTTTCGTCCGAGACGCTCGTCGTCGACAGCCGTAGCGTTGAAAAACATCCTCTAACGACCCGCTTGAGCGAGTTCTTACATTTTACCGAACTTCACTCAGTCAAGCCAGTCGGCAAAATCATGAAATAACTTTGCGCTTGCTTCAAAATAGGATACTCATGGAGTTCTTAACCACTTTCCAACCAAGCATGTTCTATCCTTTATTTTTACAGCATCGACTTCATGCCAGAGTTTCGCAACTTGTGAGCTCGAATACGCAATACCAAAGTTCCTTGGTATGCCTAGCCTAGCTGTTTTATCTGAGGCTTGTGCAAATAGGATTCGCACCAGCACTCCATCTGCCATAAAAAAAAATCACAGCATATCCATGAAGGGAATGATGGTGAGTGGGCGAAGCTCGGAGGGATCATTCGGGTAACCGTGAATCCCCCCGTACATTGCCCACTCGATCATGCAAAGACGTGACGACACGTGTCACGTCTTTGCATGATCCTGGGTGTTTGATCGCGAGCTGGGCACGAGCGTCGCCGACTTGTGTTCCAGGGCGCTCCCAGCCTCAGCGACAACGCCAGTTCGCGTTCCACGACAGAGGAAGACGATGCCACCTACTCAGACGCCGAAGTCCACACCAGTGCTCGACGCAACACCTCGCCTCCGCATGCATCGCCACAGAACACTGCTGTGAGTTGTGAAAGCCACGCGTCCCTTGGCTATGGGTTGTGCCGCCGTGAGTACCGGAGCCGCCGCATGCTCCGCGACGCGGTGCTCAACTCCGAGTACCGCGTCGGCCCGACGATCCCAATTATAACAGCGCCATCTATCCTCTTTAATCGTGAACTATACGGAAAACCACTAACGCCATCTAGTGGATATTATTTCCAAGGACATATACACACCAACGCCATTTAGTGAGCAATTCTTAAAACTAGAGCTGGCTACATACATACATACTACTACTACTACTACTACTACTACTACAGAGGAGGGAACGACCCACACCCTTAGGAGCTTCGCCCCTAAAAGAGCTCACTAAGGCATAAATCTCCGAAACAAGTTCCTTACCCACATTGCAAGCCTTTCAGAGATCGAGACTACTGGTGACAAGCTTGTTTATTGCTAGCACCGGTTTCATTCACCACGTTTTGTAAAGTTAGCTGTGACTTGAAGTAGAATAACGGTACATTACATTAAAGTGGAGTTGGGCGGAAAAATAAATGAAAAAAAATACAACAAAAATTAAAAAAATTAAAAAAATGCCCTACCTGCACCACCTAAGTATCGCAGGATATGATTATAAATGAGATAAAAGAACAAAATGTACTAAAATTTTGAGTGAGGAAGAAAAAAAACTACCAGGCCTGCGCGGAACGAGCAGCACAGTCACAGCGAAAGCTGGGAGAGCGCCATTTCTAAAACCTGCTGCAATCTATCTTGGGGCTACTAATACAAGTACGCTTGCAAGGTACCCACTACTCCATTAATTGATACGGTGGCTGATGACGACGAAGAATTATGGTTGCCCCCTTTGTAATGGGTTGGAAGCATTCAATGACCCCCCTCGTAATGCAATTCATATTGTGTGACGCCTGGTTACACAATTCGCATTCTGTGACGCCCTGGTTGTTGTTTTACTCTTTTACCACATTATATTGCGCATGTTAACGCGGTTCCTTCCCGACATAATGCTCGTATAGGGTTTTTGTGCGCAGTGGTTTCGAGCACAGGCATGGCTCAGTGGTAGAACACTGGGCTGGCACGGAGCGGACCCAGGTTCGAACCCCCGTTCCATCCTGGACGTTTTTAGGGGCAAATCTCCTTAGGGTGTGGGTCTGTCCCTCCTCTGTAGTTGTCGTAGTAGTAGTAGGTAGTAGCCACGTGTAGTGGAATGTACCCACTCCACGTGACGACGACGCAGTATAGTGGAATGTACCCACTACACACGTGATAAAGATGATGACCATGAAATATAAGCGTGTTCCAGACCACACATTCTCTTTCTGCCATGGAAGAAAACGATCGAGCTTCGCCCACTCATCATCATTCACTTCGTGGATATGGCGTAATCTTTTTTCTTATTAATTTTTTTTCTTATTTCGTGCGATAGCGGTTTCGGACACCGGCGGCAGCGGCGGCGGCGGCGGCGGCGGACGACTACCGGCACCCTTGTTGTGGTCTCATAACAGCTTTCGCTGTAAAGAAAGAGTCTGAATTCCACCACCCAGCGAAACTACCTCCAAGGAAACGAACATCAGGGGGGATAACATTTCTACTGAATAAGTAGCAAGGTTATCTAGGTTACATACTACGTCGAGAGCATGTAGAGTATCCCTGAATTGTATGTTCTTGATATCCTGGGTATCGTATTGACAAAACCATTTCACGCAATAATGTCCATAACTTTCGGCCAATCTTGGTGCTGGACACATCGTCAGAAAAGTCGGTCGGCCAATAGCAGATAGGAATTACGAAAGAGGTGTTTTGTTAACACGACAACAGACATTTTAGTATTAGCGACAGAAGTTCTTCGATTTGACTTCACGCTAAAGGTAGTGGATGAATTCTGTATCGCAAACACATTGTGCACCAGCATCGCCAATTATTTTGCTGGTTGCATAAGTGCTCACAAGAATTGACGTTCGCCCTGTGATCTGTTGTCGATATCTGATGTGGGCCTTTCTAAACACACATAACCTTATCCTGCCGGTCCCGAGTGTGATCATGAAACGGTATGCAACACGGTATGCAACATGCACACGTTTGTGTATTGACGTGTCTAATATATGCGGGTACAAAGTATTCAGTTAACATCCATCCTGCCTCCGCAGTGTAGCTATAATGAGGGTAGGTCCAAACATGTTTCCCATTTCTTGCAGAAGAGTGTATTTGCATACAGACTGGAGGTAATAATTGGTTGCTGTAACTCTAAAGGCTTGCATAAAAGGCTTAAGCCTAAGGCATGGTTATGTGTTTTCATAGTTGCTCAGCGATCAAAGCAGTGAACTTCCGAAAAATTCCTTTCCCCTAATATGCAATATTGATTCGCCCAATGCAGTACCGGCCAATGGTAATTATTTCCTGCCTAAGTGAACTCACTGAGAAATGATTTGGTAAAAATCTTAATAACTGCTTAAAAAAGTTTGTTTTTAGCAACTAGATTTCGCCTTGATTGTTCCGCTAATATAGCTGTGCTGTCAATGACTACACAAAAATGTATCGATTCAGGAAATGTATTAGAGTTTTAGTTTTTATAACTTTGAAAATCTTTACGCACACTCAACCTTCGAAACCCGTTTAATAAACGTTTAATAAACTTGGGTGTTTTGGCATAAACAGTCCTGCGCTACAATTCTGAAAAAAAAACTTACTTGACTGACAATATAGAGCACTTGTAGGAATATCTTATCGGCAACAAACTTAATAACCCAAGGTATACCACAGGGCTAAGTTCTCGCTCCATTTTCTTTCGTTTTTTTTTTCTTGTGTGTTAACGATCTTCCTGAATTTCTTAACTCACCCCCTTGCGATAATTGTGTCTTATACTCCGATGATACTACCATATTTTCATGTGAATATTCTGTTATAGGTCTTTCGTCAAAGGTAAATATTACATTGGTTAACACTGTGAATTTGCGGAGCAACAATTACTTTGTTCTTTATCCTATAAAGTGAAAAATATGTTGCTTAATAAGGCCATAAGTCCTTAACTTGTATTCCAGAACTTAAATTTAAAAATCATTCTACTACGGCTTGCAACGATGTTACTTTTCTTAGCGTATATCTTGGGCCTAACCTTACGATTCACAGTGACCTCTGTGATCTCATGCCGAAGGCTGCGTTTGATATCGGTGCATTAATCAAAGCTCGCCCTTTATTTTTCTCATGAGGCTAGCAGCGCTAGCAGAGCCTGCAGCATTGTACTTTGCGTCCATTCATGGTAACAATGATTGCGGTGTTGTTTCATGGGGCAAGGCATAAGCTTTTCACTTGTCATCAATTCACCATATTGGAAATTAGCCAATACGCGTTGTGACTTTTAATTCCATACAATTCAATGTATCTGTGTTACTACGCTTGTACAATATCTTACCTGTTAATTATTTGTTCCAGCTTCACATATTTGTCTTGGTACACAAGTTGCTGCATAATACTCTCAAGTTTCAGTTGCTTTCAGTTTACCTTTTGAAGAATAAAATTATAGCCAGATATGCAGCTAATATTTTTCTTACCCATGGCTCATACTAATTGCGGCAAAGTATGTCTGCATTCATGACTGGCTGCACAACACACACATGGACAAGATAGTAATGACACCACGGGCGCGACCTCTAAACTGTTTTATTGCGATAGCAATTATATGGACACTCGCGGCTGGTTTTCGCCGTCGGCGTCGGCGTCATTTGCCGTATATGTATATGTATATATATAACCGGGCCCGCCCGTCGTTCGTGAGCGTGAAAAGACGCGAGGGGGGGGGGTCCCTCGAGCGACCTTCGATTTTACGAGCGGGGGGCGCGCGCGTTATCTCCCCTTCTCGGCGGCCGACAGCGGGGGGGGGGGGGGGCGACGTTCGATTTTACGAGCGCGGGCGCGGGCGCGCGCGTTATCTCCCCTTCTCGGCGGCCGACGGTGGGGGGGGCCGGTGTACCCTTCTACGTGCTGCGCTCTCAACGCGAAGAGAATTCTCTTAAACAAGCGTTTTCTAGAGTTGCGTGAGATCGGATCCAAAAAGAGTTAGCTGCCAGCCTCACTTCGTATAACATTACAATTTTTTGCTATCGCATTCATTGCTTCACCCTTGCGGTAAAACTGTGACTTTTTATTGGAAACAATGAAATGCACTTTTGTCTTCGAGAAGCACAGACGCCCCCCCACCGGCGGACCCGAATACCTACGAGATGAAACTAAATAAACGTATTCAGCAACCCTATGTTATGAAAACAACACAAATAACGAAAGACCAGTAAGCTTGAGGCTTACTTCACACATCTGTAGCAAGAATACTACACGTGTTCTTCAAGAAGTCTAATTTCTTATCAGACATCGTGCTAGACGCTTGGCTTACATACTTTTCTCCTATATTTCTTACATAACGAACGTTTCTTGTTTTCGTTTTTTCGTTTTTTTTGTGTTGTTTTCATGACGTAGGGTTTCTGAATATGTTTATTTAGTTTTATCTCGTAAGCATGCGGGTCCACCAGCCGGGACGTCTGTGGTTCTCGAAGATAAAAGTGCATTGCGTTGTTTTCTATAAAACAGTTGTGAGTTTGCGCCCGTGTTGTGTAATTCTATCCTGTCCGTGTGTGTGTTGCGCAGCCAGCCATTAATCAATACCAACTCGCCCAACTGCCAGTACTGATGTCTGCACTCACTGATATTATTGCGATAGCAATTATATGGACAGTCTCGACGGGTTTTTGCCGTCGCCGTTGCCGTCGCCGTCATGTCGCGTATGAAGTCCAAATTGATAAGAACCCCCTGCGCATCGTCCGTTCTACCAGCGGCTAATAGCAGGCGAGCGGGAGCGGTGAACACGGCTGAAGCGTCGATCAAACGAGCCGGCATCTCCGTCGCTCCGAGGCGCATGCGATAAGATCCCCCCAACTGTTCAACCAGCCCCGCCCCCTCGTTCGCGAGCGTGAAAAGACGTGAGGGGGGGGTGGGGGTCCCTCGAGCTACCTTCGATTTTACGACCGCGGTCGTCGCGGACGCGCGCGTTATCTCCCCATCTCGGCAGCCGACAGCGGGCGGCCGGTGTACCCTTCTACGTGCTGCGCTCTCAACGCGAAGAGAATCCTCTTAAACAAGCGTTTTCTAGAGTTGCGTGAGATCGGATCCAAAAGACTTATCTGCCAGCCTCACTTCGTATAACATTACAATTTGTTGCTATCGCATTCATTGCTTCACCCTTGCGGTGAAACTGTGACTTTTTCTTTAAATAGTCAAAATCAACTATAAATCTTGTAATTCAATTCAAATTTTGAAAGACCACCTTAGTATCGTCATTACCACCGATAACTGTACTCTAACTACATCATACTTCGTGCCATCCCAGGATACTGGGATGGCACGAAGCCGACCCAGGTTCGAACCCCGTTCCATCCTGGATATTTTTGCTTATTTCGTGCTACAGTGGTTACGGACACCGGCGGCGGCGGCGGCGGACAACTACGGCAGCCTTGTTCTGATTTCATAACAGCTTTCGCTGTAAAAAATGCAGTGGCACATCAAGAAATCACGAAACCAAAATGTCAAGCTAAGGAAGTTCAGCAGAGAAAAACGAACTGCACACGAACTACAGTAATAGCTGCCAGTGGCCGGCCACCGAAATGAGCACTATAGGTAACGTGCCCTGGCTCTTCCCACTCGACAAATCTTACATTCCAGAGCAATTTCTTGTACTCGCATACACTAAAGCATATATATCACTGCTTTCATTACGCCTGTAATCTGAAGAGCAGAAAAAAAATGTCGCTATACAATAGGCGGTGCGATCCCTGAAAGTTCCTGTACGGGACAGCGCGTTCGCACCAGCCTTTCAATTCGTAACAGTGACCTTGCTAGTGAAGAAATGTCACCATCAAAATGCAGCGATATACGCATGTTGGAATAACAAGAATAACATAACGATAATGACAACGAATGACGATAACAATAATCATATAACAGTAGTATGAGGAAAAGCGAGAAATATTTCGCGTGCTCATGCACTGACGAGAACTTGAGGACTAAAACAAAGGCAAACGAAAGCTATGAAAAGTGGCCGTGCGTAATATCCGTCCTGTATCTTTCAAACAGGTCATCAGCCCTTGAGATTGACCTCCACAGGCTCGTCTACTTTCGCATGGGCAGATAACCGCTACGATGTTCTGTCGCGACCAAAGCGAACTAAAACTTTGCTTCAGTTGAAATGCTGAATAAATGTTTACTGCAATGCTCTCTAGGTGCGTACTTTGCAACTACGTTCCAATAGAAACTGCACATCATCGGTCTGGAAGAACTGTTTTTAAGATGCACTGCATTGGCATTGGTTCCTTCTTGAAAAAGATTAATGGCCAACAATCGTTAAAGAAAAAGCGCTTGCAAGTTTTCAGCGATGGCCAAAGCATAAATAAACTATATATATATATATATATATATATATATATATATATATATATATATATATATGTTCGTCTGAACGCAAATGGCCGTCTGTTCCCGGCATGTGCAGGCATTTTGCTTCGCGCAGGGCGTGCTCGCAATTGTTGTTTAACCGAACGTATAATCATATCTTGCTCAAGAAGAGACAAAATTGAAGTTGCATTATTGAAACGACATCGCAAATGAGCGCACAGAACTTTTACTCGATCCATCCCGGAAACAATGTTCATGGTTCGAAAATAAACGAGGGCGTACTCACCGACAGATAAAAGAAAAAGAGAACCACCTAACGGCCAGCCATTTAAGTTAGTGAGACCTATAGTTACGAGACAAGCTGATGCTTAGTGTTCCTACATGACGTCGCCGCTGATGTAGAAATGCAAAAAACCATGCCGTGAAAACAAGTTTTTAGAGACAACGCGCAATCTGAAACGAAATGTTGCGATCCTGAAATAAACAGAACGTTTTTGTTTGACACCCTCTGGAATGGCTCATTTTGCTTGAATTCGCCACTAGCGTCTGTTAATTTCTCTGACATCCCAGGTTTCGCACTCAACCTCTTGCTAGTAGACTCGCAATTAGAGGAAGCTTCTGACGTGTAATTGGGTGCTTAATTGGAAGTCCATTAACGCCCTTAGGTGAGCCAGTGTTCCGCTTAGGGCATGAACAAACGGCAATTAAGTTAGGGTGTTGCAGCTGTGCCACCTCCACAAAGTTCCAGAGTGGCGATAACAAACACATACAACAATACGTCGCGCAGTAAACTTATTTTCACTACAACAGAGCACGCGTCGAGAGCAGAGAAGGCAAGAAAATCGGGAAAAGGGAGAATGACAAGTCATTTTCGCTTTTGTTCATCGTAGAGTGCACCAGGCAATTAGTAAACTCCATGGGCAGAGTAGAACACTGGCAGCGGAATTAAACCGGTTGGGGCTAATTTTCTGACGATAAAGGCCGCTAGAGATTAGGTTCCGCATATTCGCAGTGGCAACGACGGTGGAACAGGAATTAAGCTTCGCGCCCAGGTGATAAATAGAACCGGGAGCGTGAAAAAGACCGGAGGTTGTTTCATTAACGCGCTCAGTAGGCATCTCACATTCTAAAAAAGCTCTGTATTGCCGGAAGTGTTCTGGTGCTAGGATTATTTGTAACACCAGATGCCAACCAGTCGCGAATGTGAGACGTCTTGTTAGCAGCGACAACGCTCCAACGGCTTTCCATCCCAGCCCCCCGTTCGTATACCACGAAGTGCTGAAAGAAAGACGGTTCGTATGAAGAGGCACTACCCGCAGGCAATGCAGTTTGCATTTGCGATCGAAGTTGTCATTAAGAAACAATTTGTAGGTGCGAATAGCTCTGCCGAACTGTTACTTATAGTGGATAAAATAAACACCCCCCTTCAGTAAAGTTACGACCACGCTTAGGCGTGACCGATAAAAAGCTATTGCCATGAGAAACTCGTGAACATTCAGATTCGGGTTGAAGGGAAAGAATACCCTATGCACTCAACTTCACCTTTAAAAGCTCCAAGTTTTGCTAACGATTACAGAAAGACATGCTAGACACGGAGTGCAAACAACTGACAGGGTATCGTCGCTGCAATGTGGCTCACTAGATGGCTATGATAGAAGGCTACCATTGCGTTCCTTGTCTTCTATTTTGCTGTACAGCGAACTAAAACTCGCTCCATCCAATCTATGCCCGTTATGTGTGCCCGCGTCCGCAAGAACACACAAAAGACGCTATTCCTGGCTGCAAATGGCGAGCACAGCGAGGGATTCCAACCACTCGCGCGTCCCTCTCACTCACAGCCCGAATGGCTGTTTCTTCATTAGGCGAGAAAGAAGACACGCGCCCGTCTCGCGGGCCTTGCTACCAAAACTACCACACCCGGAATGTCCCGCCTCACGCCGTAATAAGCAATCGTTTGCGCAAGATTGAGTGGGTGGCGGCGGACGGTAATCGATCCACGTAGAACCACAGCCACTGTCGCAGTCGCTTCCTGCTGGTCCCTGTGGAAGCTGTCTTCCTCACAGAAAACGGAGTTGCGTTTCTGCAATTGCCTGTTTGTCACGCGTAGAGCCTAACTATACATCAACTCAGACGTTCCGTCCTATGAAGTCGTAACGCTGTTTTGGCATAAAGTGTTCCCAAGTCATTCCTGCTGATTTCCATACTGAGTGTCTTCTGACTGGTGAAGCAAAGTGTGCCATTTATTTCTACAACCATAGGCCATGAGAAGATTGTGCCGTAACTTTATTTTTGTGAAAATCTTTGTCTTCCAGTTCAAAAAGTTGTGAATACTTTGACGCACTGTTTTTGCGTAACGTGTGTCCGCACAGTGCCCCCCCCCCCCCCCTATCGGAGTTCAGGTGTTTAGGAAATACTTTCAAGCTTTCGTGGTTTTCTTTTCCTACAGCATTCTTAGCGGTACACGCAATAACTTGTGTGGTGTGCATCATTTCATGGTCGACCCGTGCATTTTTAACGCGACAGCGTTAAAGAGCTCGTTTCGCAGAAATTCCGGTGTCGGCGTCGGCGTCGGTGTCGGCGGCGGCGTCATTGGTTGTGAGCGAAAAATCATCATCTTGTCCGTGACCGAAAAATCGAGAAAGATGCAAATAAAATAAATAATAAAAATTTCCGGGTCCGAATGAGGATCGAACCCGGGCCGTCAGCGTGGCAAGCAGGTGTTCTACCACACAGCCACACTTCTCTTTTTTTTTTCATCATGGTATTTAATAGAATGCGTATTAAAATAGTACACAGTATCGCATACAGTTGCACAGTTGCAGTTCCATAGCGACAATAAGCGTACAAGCACTGTTGGGAAAGAAACACGAAGGCTAAGGTCCTATAGTCCAGGGAGAGTTTTTCATAATGTGCTGCACAAGAAAAGAGGCGAGGCTAAGCACCTCTCCAAGATGGGGCACCAGTCAGGCCTAAAGTCAAGTTCATCGTAAACATGACTTTCCAGTGTGTCTTGAGGAGACTCGACGATCGGCCCTTCACCCAAGAAAAGATCTTGGGAGCATGGTCTCACAATGCATCAGCGCAGAAAGCCACACGAGCCCTCCTGCAGTACTTGAAGGCAACATCACTGAGCGACCGCCTATGAAACCCTGCACTGTGTGTGTGGTGTACAATGTGTCCCTCTTTCTCTCTCTCTCTTCCCTTCTCTCTTTTACTCCCTTATCCCCCCTACCCATGTGTAGGGTAGCAAACTGGAGATAGTCTAGTTAACCTCCCTACCTTTCCTATATTTCTTCTCTCTCTCTCATCGTAAACATCTTTTAAGTGAATAGCCATTCGGATGAAATGTGTGCGTGCAGAGGTGATCGGCTCTGCGTTGCGGTCCTGCATACGCGTCTTCCACAGACTATGTATACCGATAAGGAAAAACATATCGTATGGCACTTCATCCAGAGATGTTGGCATAAGGTAACGAACAGTGTACGAATTAATTGCAAAGTTTTTCTGCAGAGTTCGTTGGAGGACATCCCAGAATAGAATGGAGTCTTTGCAGCTCACGAAGCAATGCTCTATTGTTTCAGGTACATCACAGAGACGGCAGTTAACCGTCGAAACAAAAATACCCTTTCTTTGTAACCAAGTTTTAACGGGTAGTGTTTCAGAATGGAGTTTATAAAAAAATGTTTTTTTGAATTGGGAGATATATACATTTTGCGCACTCGTTCTAACACATCATGTCCTTGAAGAGCAAAGTATACTGAGCGGTACAACGGAGGAGGGAACAGCATAGATAGTAAATCTCTATATAGTGTCTTGCGTGAAACTGTATACAAATATTCTATTGAAACTGGCCTATATAACTTATTTCTTTTAAGTCGATGACGGTCATGGGCCGAGGTGCTGCTCAGGCCTCAGCCAGCAGTAATGACTACCGTGTTGTGCTTTCTCGCCTTCCTACCGGTAAGCTGGTAGTGGACTCTGTTTTTCTACATGCAGACTTAGCTGGTCGCCCATACAGGGCTCAGGATTTCAGGGACGCCCTTCGAGACACAGCCACACTTCTCCTTGGGATTGCGTGTAAAATAAGTTCCTCTGCTTGGAAAAGCAGCGAAAATAACTTTTGTGCTTTACAAACAAACGCGTCCTGTATACAGGCGTCACAATACAATATGTAATATCGCAGTAATATTGCGTGGTACAAGCGTACATTGCCATCGGGCGTCAGAATATGTGAATAACATAACGACATTGTGGTTCAAAGCCGTCCACCCATTACAAAAGGCACACACGTTACTGCGCATATTCCCTTAAGACGACGAAGTGGGTGCATAGCAAGTTCGAAAACATTTCCCGCGCATAATTGCTCGTGGTTTAAAGCAAGCTACCCATTACATAGTATGCACTAGGTGATTGGAGTACGCACTAGGGACAGGATATCACTATCGCGTTCAACTCTTAAAGGCGAAGCTTAAAGGACCCCAATTTTTGTTCCTACAAAACAAACAATATTCAAACAAAAAATATTTAAAAAACCGGCAGATCCCACGCACTGTGGGAATCGATATAATGCGAAGCAGCCAGCAAGGTGCAAGTCATGTTACACATGAGATGTCATGATTTCAATATTACCACTTGTCATTTATGTCCTCATAAAGTCACGTCACGCAAAACCAAATTTGGGGTATATCAAGCTAGTGAAACGGCCGTGAGCTTGTCATGAGCGTGGCATTCAAGTCATGTTGCACATTATATGTCATGATTTACATATTAGCGCTTGTCATTTATGCTCGTCATACAGTCACGTCACTCAATACCAAATTTGGTGTATATCAAGCTAGCGAAACAGCTGTGAGCGTGCCATGAGCGTGGCATGAAAGTCATGTTGCACATGACATGTCATGATTTCCATATTACCACTTCTCATTTAGGTTCCTCCTACAGTCACATCACGAAATACCATATTTGGTGTATATCAAGCTAGCGAAATGGCCGCGAACGTGCCATGAACGGGTATGCAAGTCGTGTTTCACATGACATGTCATGATTTCCATATGACCACTTGGCATTTATGTTCGTCATACAGTCACATCACGCCATACTAAATTTGGTGTATGTCAAGCTAGCGAAATGGCCGTCAGCGCACCATGGGCATGGCATGTAAATCATGTTTTACATGACATGCGCGTTATGATTTTCATATTACCACGAGTCATTTATGTTGATCATGCAGAAATGTCTTATTGTACTAATTTTTGGATATATCAAGTTAAGAAAACAGCCCCAGGAGCACTACGGCCATGCCGTGTAAATCAATACTGCTCATGACAAGTTACTCATGATTTTCATGATATGACTAGTCATTCATGTTCGTCATAGAGTCATGTAATGTCATACCAATATTGGTACTATTTAACGATACGGCCAGGAGAGCACAAAGTCGTAGGCGGCTAGATAGATAGATAGATAGATAGATAGATAGATAGATAGATAGATAGATAGATAGATAGATAGATAGATAGATAGATAGATAGATAGATAGATAGATAGATAGATAGATAGATAGATAGATAGATAGATAGATAGATAGATAGATAGATAGATAGATAGATCTCATAGTCGCCGCCGTTCGCTAAGAAATGCTTCGCATTTAAAAAATTAACGCCGCTTGCACTAAGCCACGAAAGGCTCGGTCACAGCGCGAGGGCCACTTCATCGAAAACTCGAAGCACATGGACACATATCACTGCGAATCAGTTCTGTGGAAACCCACAATGTGGTGGAACGGTTAAGAGAGCGAAACTGCCAACCATCCGTCTGTATGACGAAGTCACGACAAAATCCATATGGATTGTCAGAGAAAAAGCTTTTTATCAAAAAAAGAGAGCGTCCTGGACCGCAGATCAAACCCGAACCAACGCACGCGAATGGCTATGCTTGCTCTCAGCAAGAAGTTTTTTCGCCTAGACTTTCTCTATTTTTCTATCTTTATTTCTCGTTCTCTCTCTGTACTCATTCCCTCACACATCGAACTTATTGCATTCCATGATGATGATGATGTTCTATCTACGACACACGCCACCCCCTTTTGCTCTTCTGCCAAAAGAAGCATTTCCGCTGCATTTGTACTGCTCTTTCAAGGAGAAGGTTAAAAATTGGGGGGACCCTTAAGCTTCCTCTTGAAGAGTTGTACGCGATAGCGATATCCGAACACGCGCGCGCGCGCACGCACGCACGCGCACACACACACACACACACACACACACACACACACACACACACACACACACACACACACACACACACACACACACACACACACACACACACACACACACACACACACACACACACACACACACACACACACACACACACACGCACGCACACACGCACACACACACACACACACACACACACACACACACACACACAGACACACACACACACACACAAACACACACACACACACTATCGGGTTCGCAATCACTCGCTAGCCCGCCTTCACTTCATGGTGGAGACCTAACTGTGTCCCAAGTGAGAGAAAGGCAAAGGCAAGGCAGGGAGGTTAACCAGTTTGCACCCAGCTTGCTACCCTACACGGGGAAAGAAAGCAGAGAACAATACGCTTGCAAGAATCGCAGCGTCCACCGCGCATACCCAGAAGGTCATACAACTGCGAACTGTCACAGGGCACGGTTCAAATTCGACTGTCTTAGATGATTAAGACTGCAAGCCATGCTGTTAATCAAGGACTCAAGGAAGGCTAAAGTGCAAACGCCCTCGGGCTCCTATCTTTATTTCCCTCTACCTCAAATTTTCGCTCAAAATCAAAGACGCCGCCACCGACGCCCCCCGACAACATATTTTTACGCGAAACGTGCTCTTTGACGCTGTCACGTTAATAAAAAAGAAATAAGGAAGCTTTCACGCGACTTGAGATGACTACCGGCCGAGAAAAGGGCACGCTCACGGCACATGCAATATGCATGAGTGCAATGCATTGTTTTAGGGGCTGCGCGCAATGTTCAGAATTCTCGCTGGTCAGCAAAACTCCCTTGCCAGACCAACCCTCTATGCTCTGACTCTTGTCTCGAATCAAATATTTGCGCCGAAAGAACTTGCAACGCACATGCAATCGACCCATAATTTTGTCAACGCTTTTAATAAGTCTGTCAACTGCCCTATCGGTCTGTCCCGACCTTGCATTTTGGGCTCTGTTCGTCGGCTCTCAAGCCACAACAAATCCGAAGAGTCAGAATTTGGGAAGTTGTTTGGTTGCCGTAGGATCGTTTCTATGAACTACCTGTTATATAGATAGGTTTATACTTGCTTGTTTACTACAGCTTTGTTTATTTGAACAAAGGTGAACAGATCGAGTTCTGAAACAAAAACTGAGACGAAATCATAGTCGCTGAAGGAATCACCTTGAGATCATCACTCTTGAAGCGTGGCTGATTATGCGGCTTCATTTTTCGCTTACGCGGGGAAGCAAAGCAAGATTTCAATTAAGCTGTTTCGCATAGAAAGAGTCCGTAATGTTAATTGATCAGACAAACACCTCTCCACCGGACCCTTTTTGAATCAACCCCGTAATAGAAGAGCCACGAGTTAAGAATTGTGCTGTCGGAAGAACGTTAATTGAAACCTTCCCAAGCATGCACGGAGCCGCCTATATTCTCCTAGAACGCCAGTAATTTTCCAGTCTCGTTCGCAGCCAAGCATGTTTTATAATGTTAGCGTATTTACACTCTTGATTAATAAAAGGAGCTGAAAGCAAGTGATAAAAAAAAATAACTGAGACAACTTCGAAAAGTACATACAGGTGGATAAATACTGAGGAAGCATATCCCTATCGGAAAACCCAGTGGCACTGTCCCAGCGCCATACCTGATTAGTGGACCAGTGTGGCACTGGATACTGGGACACTGGCACGCTGCACGGGGCACACTGGACGCTGGCGCGCTGCACACTGGGACACGCGTTATGGGCCAAAATCGGGCTTTTAAATGGTTTTTAAAATTTTTGGTTATGCCCACACCGTAATTAAGGTTGACACACGAGCACTGGAACAAAAAAAAATAAAAGAAAATAAAAAAAATAAGAATTCGAACCTCCTACCTAAGACGAACTACTTACTGTGAGCCCGACACGCTACCCACTACACCACACTCGAACGACAGGCTTCAAGTGATTTTTTATTCATGTTTTAGCTGATTCCGGTATCCAATAGTTATGTTTTTCGCTTAGAAACGTAGATTTTCGTCTCTTCGTGCTCGCGCTACCCTGACAGCAGATTGTTTGTTTGTTTGTTATGGGCTCCCTTGCATCAGAACGTCTACCTGGCACGTTTTGCAGCAAAACTTATGAGCGTAATCGCAGATGTGTTGCGGCAATCGCACTGTCTCGCTAAGCGGTTTGTCATACCTATGTAGAAAACATCGTGCATCTGAACTGCTCACTGAACACTGTACTTTTCGTCACCCGTTTGAACATATTTTCTGTCCCCTTGTTTACGTTCCGCGTACTAGATCTGCAGTAGTTCACTCTAGCCGAAACGAGCATTAGGCTTAGGGCCGCACTTCGGGAGCCACGGTCACTGTGAAGATCGTGGATATATATTCCATTACAAAGAGTGTAATAACCGCTAAAATGTAGTTTCGATCATAACTGACCCTAGCGAGGTCATATTTGCACCTTCGATTACACAAATCAGAAGCTAAAAACGCCGCGGGATTGGGTGTTGGAGCGGCTAACTGCTGCCGCGGTGACGTGCATGCGGCTTTCTGCGGTATACGTGCGGGAACGACTGACAGCTAGAGTAGGTTGATCTTGATTATCAGACTAATACTACTCCCATATTGTGTTGCGAATGATGAGATCTTTCGATGCGGTTTATAAACTACATTGACGACACTCAAGCACACTTCAAGGAAGCGCACGCGCGCTAGCGCGCTCGACAGATGATTGCTTTAGCCGACACGGACATCCGTCGCCTAACTGAAACTATGTGTAGCGCACAGGACAGAACAATTTGAAAATATTCGGTAAATTTTACGCTCGACGTCTCGCGATCAAATATAAAGTCTTATAGAAAGTCCATCAAGCGCGGCCAGCTTCTTCCAATGTGCCGCCGGTGTTCCCAGTGTGCGGGCAGACACTGTACAGCGTGACCAGTGCCTCCCAGCGCGCTGTAAGACACTGGGCGACGCTGCACAGTGTGTCCCAGTGCCTCCCAGCGCGCTGTAGTACACTGGGACACACTGTACAGCGTTTCCAGTGTCACCCAGTGCGCTGAAACGCACTGGGAGACACTGGAAACGCTGTTTTTTTCGATAGGGATAGAATAAAAAAAGAAAAACGGAAGGTCGTTTTAAAGAGAGCGGAAGCAGTCCGGGAGGTGGCTAATGAAGCGGACGTATCGAGTGTAGAACAAAATGAGAACCATACGAATGAAGGCCAACACGCGCTCTCTCTACAAAGACACAATGAATAGTGTGTCCGTAGAACGTCTTCTAACAAATTTAATATAAATAAAAGTTAAAGATCTGTTCGAGAGAGACCGTTAATGTTTTATTGCAAGAGAAAACAGATTCCTTCATGAAGCAGAGAACAATCGCTGTTTGGCTAATTTTTTTTATACAGGTATTGCATGAACAAACCATCTAAGCAGCAGAAGCTCTCACCCTCCTCACCCCCCTGCACTCCTTGCTCTCTTTGTTTTTGCCTTCACAGGCTAATCACGAAGGACACTTTGAACGGAAGTTTCCATTTCGGCCAGCCTGAGGCTACTGTCCTCTAATGTTGAACAAAGAGTGTAGTGTTCAGCGGGTCGGCGTCTGTAGGTGCGGTGCCGTTAAGAGAAAGAGCCAGAGAGACAGAAAAGCGAGGAAGGGCAGGGACGCTTAAACTGTACCTAAAGTTAGCCCCCCATATCGAAATCAAAGAAACTGTCTCGAAAAGCGACGAAATGGCGATTGCGCGATTTCCTCGCTTTGAAGTGAACCCGCCCCTTAAACGTAACAAACTTTATTCTAAGATGGGAATATCTTCTGCGATTACAGGGACAGGCTCCTTTTCTATCATTTACTTTCTTTAGGCTGCCGTTGCAATGATAGACTTTTCGGTATAATTTGCAGCCACTCTGTGAAAAGCAGGAAATATCGGTGTTGCTAATCAATAAAAGCGCTTATTTTTCATATGGTGAGCACGACCGCATTCTATATTTACACTATCACAAGAAGCTAGATCACGAAATATTGGGAAAAAAGTAAAATGCCTGTGAAGTTAATATTCTATACCCCAAAGAAGAATTCGGTCAAGACCACCCAACGTCGGCGTCATTTGCCGTATATGTATATGTATATATATAACCGGCCCCGCCCGTCGTTCGTGAGCGTGAAAAGACGTGAGGGCGGGGGGGGGGGGGGGTCCCTCGAGCGTCCTTCGATTTTACGAGCGCGGGCGCGGGCGCGCGCGTTATCTCTCCTTCTCGGCGGCCGACAGCGGGGGGGCCGGTGTACCCTTCTACGTGCTGCGCTCTCAACGCGAAGAGAATTCTCTTAAACAAGCGTTTTCTAGAGTTGCGTGAGATCGGATCCAAAAAGAGTTAGCTGCCAGCCTCACTTCGTATAACATTACAATTTTTTGCTATCGCATTCATTGCTTCACCCTTGCGGTGAGACTGTGACTTTTTCCTATTGTCTGTACTTAAAAGTTGTCGCTAAACAAATGCACCATACTTTGACACCTAAACGAAAACGTTGCTTTGGCCATTCCCATAAGGCATGTAATCATTATTTATTTAGTGGAGCAATCAGCAGTATTGTTTCTCATGCGACATTATGCCCGATATGCCTTACACACAGTGGAGGTCAGCTAGAAATCCAAGTGGCCACAATCCATGGGTGCTCATGCCCTCGGTTACATGGGTGTTCGTGCCCTCACTAAACAACCTAACCTCGGTCGCCTTAAATACCAGCTCTATATTTAGCTATCTCACGTTCTAAAATGTTGTTTACGCGAGCCTAAAAGCATTCTGGACTAAGAATAAAAAGGTGGCTTTTGCTTGCGAGTTGTCTTTGACTATTGCTTCAGAAACCATGTGACTTTTAAGGCGAAAGCCTTTAATGTCTCATGCTCACGTCCGTCCGGTGTCCGTCCGTCCGGTGTCCGTCCGGCGTCCGGTGTCCGTCCGTCCGGTGTCCGTCCGTCCGGATGTCCGTCTGTCCGTCCGTCCGGATGTCCGTTTGTCCGTCCGTCCGTCCGGATGTCCGTCCGTCCGTCCGGATGTCCGTCTGTCCGTCCGTCCGTCCGTCTGTCCGTCCGTCCATCCGGATGTCCGTCTGTCCGTCCGTTCGTCCGGATGTCCGTCTGTCCATCCGTCCGTCCGGATGTCCATCCGTCCGTCCGTCCGTCAGGATGTCCGTCTGTCCGTCCGTCCGTCCGGATGTCCGTCTGTCCGGCCGTCCGTCCGGATGTCCGTCCGTCCGTCCGTCCGTCCGGATGTCCGTCTGTCCGTCCGTCCGTCCGGATGTCCGTCTGTCCGGCCGTCCAGATGTCCGTCTGTCCGGCCGTCCGTCCGGATGTCCGTCTGTCCGTCCGTCCTTCCGGATGTCCGTCCGTCCGTCCGTCCGGATGTCCGTCTGTCCGTCCGTCCGTCCGGATGTCCGTCTGTCCATCCGTCTGTCCGTCCGAATGTCCGTCTGTCCATCCGTCCGGCCGTCCGTCCGGATGTCCGTCTGTCCATCCGGATGTCCGTTCGTCCGGATGTCCGTCTGTCCGTCCGTCCGTCCGGATGTCCGTCTGTCCGTCCGACCGTCCGGATGTCCGTCTCTCCGTCCGTCCGTCCGGATGTCCGTTTGTCCGTCCGTCCGTCCGGATGTCCGTCCGTCCGGATGTCCGTCCGTCCGGATGTCCGTCTGTCCGTCCGTCCGTCCGGATGTCCGTCTGTCCGTCCGTTCGTCCGGATGTCCGTCTGTCCATCCGTCCGTCCGGATGTCCGTCTGTCCGTCCGTTCGTCCGGATGTCCGTCCGTCCGTCCGTCCGTCCGGATGTCCGTCTGTCCGTCCGTCCGTCCGGCCGTCCGGCCGGATGT
>JALIZH010013043.1:0-34395 GCA_030522465.1 Rhipicephalus appendiculatus
TACAGCCGATGATAAAACATTTGAAGGGAATAGTTTTGAAATACGAGTTCACACCACACGGGTTAAGGAGCTAAAATGTTTGCGAAAATCTGACAAAAGTGCTACCTCACTATTCAATAATAGATTTTAATGTGGCGTATAATATGTTAATTTGTACATGCATTTAGGTGTATTATTAATATTGCGATATTTTATTGTTTTATCGTTGAGTTACTGTCCATGGCTGGAAACTTCCTGTTTCAGTTTTTATTTTTTTCTTCCAATATCCACCTATTATTGTAAAACTAATCGATCGCCTAAATATAATTTCTGCATCCGGTAGTTTATAACTTTTCCCGCTAAATGCTATAAAGAAATTTTTTGCATAGCATGACGAACAAATTAAGGACGTTTTCCCCGTTTTTCACTCTCTGGGGTACAGACGCTCCAGAAGTAAAACGACCTTTCAAAAACGGAGAAGACAAATAAAAACAGCAAAAAATAGAAAAAGAAACTGTAAGCAAATATTAAGGCGCAGCTGCGGAGTACCTCCTTTATCATTCTTCTTTCTTTCCTGGTGCACCGTGATCTCACAACGGTGGTAAATCGGGTAGTTCATGATCGTAGAATAAGAGTGAAAAAAACGACGGGCGAACACACAGATACAAACTCTGAGTGTGTTCGTCCGTCGTTTTAAAGACGATAGTCTTTCTTGGGATACTTAAACGCAAAAATTTTGGTCTGTCTGTCTGTCTATCTGTCTGTCTGTCACCCGATTCAGCTAGCTACAGGGCCAAAGTTTAAATAACTTCTCAACACCCAGCTATCTTGAACTGGTGTTTGCGTTCATACTTGTGAACATATTCGATCAAAAAGCAAATAATACGCATACCTGAGGCGCAACATTAATATGTAAGTATCAGGTCGTGTGTTCTTTTATTAGAAAATACACAGATACGTAATTCTAAAGACCCTAGTGTTTTTTAGGTTGTGCTGAAAATGCGAAGATGTGCATGAACTGCGACGCTTTGCACGAAAAAGCCCTTTGCCGACGATAAAGTGCTGCCGCTGGCAGTGGCCCTTGGTTGCTCATGTTTTTCGATGGCGTCCATATCTCGCGCAGCGCCGCCTCTATTTTATTAATGCCAGCCAGATGCGGCCAAATCAACGTAAAGTAGGCGCTGTCTGAGGCAACGCAAATCATTGGAGTACGGCCGGCACAAGACTATCGTCTTTCGACGACATTTGCAGCGAGGCACGCAGATACGCGGCCAATTTTTTGTTGAGATGTCATTTTACCATCACTGTGTGTGCATTAAAGCTATTAAAGAAGCTTTGTGTCATTTACTTTACGCATTCCTTTCTCGCTTTCTCTTTACGACAGGCTGCAATATAGCCCCGGTATGCGTTTCGTAAGAGTACACGCGTAAAACGCAATGTACTGAGCACATAAGGCAACCAATACTAATCGAAGTTATGGAGTGATGTTGCGCACTTAGCGGGCAAAACACGAAGCGAGACGCCCACATGAGCCAATAGAAAAGGAAAATGAAACCAGACACATATATGCTATATAGGGGAGCACTCCAGATGCAGCCCTCTTGAACGCGCGTACACCAACATGGTGCGAATGTACAACTCATCCGATAAGCCGCACTGATTGTACAGTCGGCATCAAAACATTTAGGACCACGGGACAGAAGAAAAAGCTGAATATTACCGCTTCTCTGACTGGCAGCCCTGTATTTTTCGATTTCCAGCCTGTTCTAGAACGCGTTAACAACACGCGTTATGCTGTTCCACAGAATTCATCAAATAATTTCTGGGAAATTCAAGTTTTCTCAGACCTAGTGGCATCTAAACTTTTGACGCTTACTGCACACTATACCATATCTGTCTGAGCTCTGAGAATGCACTACCTTTCGAGAACAAGTAGAGTTGCATAGATTTCCCCATTTCTAAGAGCCCGGCAGCCAAGGCTCACCGATCGGCCTGCAGAGCCCCACTCTGGGGCTGTAGCGACATAGAGCGACCGCAAGACTCGGCGTATGGCAGGACGTTCGCCATCTGAACAACACACCCCGAAACCACCCCCCTCCCGACCAACGGCGGTCGTGTGCTCTGTTCAACTGAACTTTCTTCACACGCCATCTGGCATGGTCGACGAAAAGCCGGGCACGAAGAAGAAATCAATGGGACTACCGACCTGGAACGCATGTATTATTTCCACCCGTAGAAGATCAATACAGCTGTACCGTGTATAAACGCCCGGCGGTCGTCATCGCGCACTCGCTGGCACGATGCGGCGTTGCCGTGCGGCATACACGAAGGCGCCACAAGGGCACGAAAGGGACGCTGGCGCCACGGGGAAATCACCCCGGTTACCGATCAGAATTCCTGCGCGTGCTATGTAGATGCCCTGATATACGGCACACACGACAAGGCAGCATTCTAGAGCACAAAACCAGCGGCGGCTGCCAGGCGAGGCTGCTGACGTCGTGTTGTAGGATCACAACTGAAATCTTCTTCAGCGATAATATGTATCCGTGTGAACGCGTGTTTTAGTCCGATGGTTCCAGGCCCATGCACGTTCAGTGGGCGATTGTAAACAAGTTATAAGGAATCACCGCAATGTGGCGGAAGAATTATGAAATGTATAATTGACAGTCACCCGGGCGGTTAATTGTCCCTTATCCCTTTCATAACCCTTCAGCCACATTGCGGGATTCCGTAGAACTCATTTGCAATATTCGGTGTTCACGTGTTTTGAGTTGTTGACTAATTTGACGTCACGCTGCCGATTGCTAGCATCCCGGTTAGCTCAATCGGTAACAGCGACCACCCCGGAAAGGCGTTCGTCGCGGGTTCAATCACCGGGCCAGTACAAATTTTTCTTCAACTAGAAGATTTCTTTTCTGAAAAGTTCGCGTGGATATCCTTGCGGTTTAATATCACTAACGGATCGTTAGACCCAACCAAATGAATTAACCAAATAATTAGGCAAGGGAAAGTGTAGGGGCCACGAAGTGCCGTCTTTGACTGTAGCGTAGGAATATTACCTTAAATTGAAAGGAATCGTAGTGGACGAAAAGTCGAAAAATCAGAAAGAATGTTTCCACAATCGCCGCCTTGGCTGCGAGCGACGCTGGCTAACACTCCCAGGGATTACACATATAGGAATGCCCAACAAAGTGGACGGGGAAGCGCCTTCCGTCGTAGCTCAAATGCTAGAGCATCGTACGCATAATTCAAAGGTTGTAGGCTCATATCCCACCGAAGTGCACTTCACGGTGCGATGATGTGAATAGCATACATAACTTTCTTAAGCGTATTCCTTCGGAGTCGAACAACGCTTGAATATAGCTCGCTTAAAGGGACCCTGAAACGGTTTTGACGATTTTGTACAAACACATTGGGCCAGTAGACCAAGTCCTAAGGCTCATTTACAGACTAATTTAAGCTCTCTGCTTACACTGTGTAATTTATTACAACGCTATAAAGCTGCGAATCGCTGCAGATCACTGCGGCTCAGCCCAACGCGTTTTCAACCGCCCCTTGCCAGTACGACATGCAGTGTCCGCACGACGTCACTGGGGCTGCGGTGTGCGCGCACGAAAAGTTGGCTGGCAGGGTGGCGGCACCTGTCGGAGCAGATATCAACCACTCCGCGATGTCTCTGTTGCCAGACGGCGTGCGTGCTGCCGGGCGCACTGGGCTATGGTCTCCGAGATGCACGCAACCTGTCGGCGTGCAATCTCGGAGGTGATCACTGGGCGAAGCTCAAATCGTCGAGTGTGCTCACGTGAGCTCTGCGATCGCCAGCGATGCCAGCGTGTCTCATGAGTTGAGGAGGCAAGGTAGGTGTGAGAAGGAGGGTATCATATAATTGTCCGTAGCCGCCTTGGTACACGGCGTGCCTCTAAATTTGTGGTGCCAATGGTTCGATGATGCTCTAGTCTAAACGCTGACAAAGCTTCAAATAACCGTTTCAGGGTCCCTTTAATCATAGGAGTAGAAATATATTGTTTATGAGACGGCTGTAAAAGCGTAGCCAGCAGTGGAATCACAGCTGACGTTAACCCGACGTAATGCCTGTGTCATATAGAAGCCGTTTTATGTTTATGTTTATCGCGTTGTTATGAAATTAGATAGCCATCACTGCAACAACAATTGACACTGCACCGACATAAGTGGAGTGGTGAAAACAGAATGGCGTGTGCCCTGCATTCTGCCTTTCATCGTAGCGCAACGGTTATACGTCGGAGGCAAGCGCCCACGAAAGCGCAGTAAACACAAATCTAAGTTGAGTTAGGCGCAAACAAAGCTATCGAAGATGGGAAGGGCTGGTAATGTATGCGATCGATTGACGCAGGAGAAGCGGCCCCGACGATGCACCCCTCATCGGCGCGCGTGGACGAGGTGATGATGAGTGACAGTGATGACATATATCTCGTTGCAGGCTGCTCGGCGGTGTGGAGAATTTTCACGCACTCAGCGTCGCGTACGGGGAAATAAAATGAGGCAGGGAATGTTGCAATTAAATTTGCAAGGGGGGCAGGGGAAGGATTGGGCCTTTCTGCCTTCGTGCCCCCCCCCCCCCCCCCACCCCCCCCGCGGCCTGTTTTCTTCTATACCACACAGGTTTCTGACAATAACAGTGGCCTAGGCGCCAAGACTGTTTATTTCCTACCTATGGCCCCGGAGAGCAGGGGACTAAAGACAGGCCGAACTGAGAATCACATCATCGCTTCATTTTGATTTCCGCATCTATCTTGAAGCCTGTTTTCTGTCTGACTCGGCCAACACTTGGCTTCCCCATTGAGAACTCAGCCCACGCGTATGCTTACCTTTCTTCTTTCTTTAATTTGACAACCTTGTCATAATTCTATTCCTCCTTAGTTTCGTAATCACAAAGTCACTAGCACGGTAAACTTGGCGCCCTGGAACAGGATGACCGCAAAAAAAAAAAAAAAAAAGGAAGAAAGAAAACAGCACATACCATCGAGTGCAAAGCACCGTGCATACTCATCCCGCTTCTCATCATGCCGGCGAAATAGATTCATCACCGGAGTCTCATTGCGCAAAAGACATCATCGTTGTCATCACGCTGTCCCTGCATATGAGGTCTTTCGGCACACTACGGCCTATCATTTTTTCATCCCCTCACAGAACATGCCCGCAGAGCACGAAATAATGTGGTTCCTCCCACTTCGTCCAACTTCTTACAGCCTCGTCCGCTCGTGTTATATGGTGCATGGTGGACCGTACCCGTCCATTGCCCCCCCGCGCCTCCACACTCGATTACCAAGTCAGGCTGGAAATTGCCGATGCTTTATGCGCGCAAACGAGCGCCGACGGCGGAGCGCTCGCTTTTGAAATATTCAAAGAGCGTCGTGGAGCCGCGCGGCCTTGCAACGCGAGCGCCACTGGCAGCGTGCATATCCCGCGCAGAGCACGCGCCCTCCCGCTGAGTGTTCTTGCGTTCGTGACACTGTCGCAGGAACGAGCGAGCTGAGCAATGCTAAGCTCTCGGGGAGCACGCGAGATATTTGAAACATGACTGAGCAGTGATCGAATAACATAGCTTCCACGCATACAGCCCCGCCTTAAAGCCCGGAATACTTAGCATTGTCTGTGTGCAGTCGATACAAAATACGGTTTCAAGATCTATCTATCTATCTATCTATCTATCTATCTATCTATCTATCTATCTATCTATCTATCTATCTATCTATCTATCTATCTATCTATCTATCTATCTATCTATCTATCTATCTATCGATAGATAGATAGATAGATAGATAGATAGATAGATAGATAGATAGATAGATAGATAGATAGATAGATAGATAGATAGATAGATAGATATAGATAGATAGATAGATAGATAGATAGATAGATCTATCTATCAGTGTATACATCATAATCATCACCCAGCCCCTGGAGTAGCATGTCAGAGTAGCAAGCCAGACAAACATCTCCAGCTATTCATTAAAATACTTCTATCTATCTATCTATCTATCTATCTATCTATCTATCTATCTATCTATCTAGCCGCATACGCCTGGGTATTCTCGTGATCGCCTCTCCAACTTGGGTAGACCAAAATTAGCATGGACGGGTAAGAGTGTTTCACGAATATATCTGGCTCGTCATGACATAAGTAACGTGCAAATCCCGTCGAGGACGTCGTCAATCCCTTTTCTCCAGACACGTGTGGCACATACCCGTATACCACGGGCGGGCCGTGGTATACGGGTATGTGCCACAGGTGATTGACAGTTTATATATACAGGAACGGTGTGGACAGACGTTGGTAATTTAATTGCGAGAGCGTTATGAAAGACTGACACCGGCAACGTTGACCCGAGGAGTGCAAAGAATAAATATCAGGGTTCCAGCAGACATCGAACCCAAGCATTCTGCGTGGCAATCAAGTATTCTACCATAGAGCCAAGCCAGGTCTCGAAACTGCTTTGGAAAAAAGCCCTATGCAGGTGTGATGTTGGTGAAACTTCAATTGTGGTTGCAGTGCTGGCTATCTAATTTTAAAAACATTACATATATACTCCTATGATACAGGCGCCACGCCGAGTTAACGTCAATTGTATACTTAAGCGCCATCCACAGAAGTTGGTCTGCGTAGTACTAGCCAGGGATACAATCCTCGCAAGCACAAGTGCTACATATCAGCTTAGCGTCCCTGGTGTTGGTAATACGCAAGTTGCTGTTGGCATCGTTCCGCAACTGTAAACATCTGGTTATATAAAACATATGCGAATGTTTAATATTGTCTGTGCGTACAACATTTGTAGATATCTTTAGCGCCATTTCGTAACATATCGCTCAATAAAAAAAAATTACACCACATTCACCTTCCACTGCGCATGCTGCGGTAACATCGATACCCATGGTACGTGGGATCTGCCGAATTTTTCCTTACTAGATCTCTTCGGTTATCCACTCCGCTCTTTATCCGTGTGTTGCTGTAGCAACGTACCTCTCTCTGTATTACGTACTGATATGAACTCGGCCACTCAATTCTTCAAGCGCAATAAAGTAAGATAAGAGCTGTGCTCAACCACAATAAGGCAGCGGCGAACTTCGGTGACCTCTGCGGGGGTGGTCCCAAGAAGCGGCCAGCACGGACAGGATAAGAGGGACGAAACGTCTTTTGCAATCGCCACTTCATCTGTCATATGAGTTGGTGGAAAGAGCTTTCTTTGGGCGCGCGTCGTCTTTCGAGCTGGCCAACCCCACCCAGTCGGACGTTGACACGAGCACGATGCAGTCAGAATGATCATCTATTCACGTCCGTTACTCCGGGATGTCTGCGACAGCGCTGGTTAGACTTAAGGGGGAGATGCGAGTCGAAAACGCAAGTTTTTTTTTCAAAAATTACATATTTTTCGTTTTTATATGCTTTCACAAGTTTAGTTTCTCTACTTTCAGGACAAAAAAGCTGAAGATTGTAATTAAACTCGAAGTATGTCAAAATCGCTTTTAAAGAGCACAAGGTGGCTACTAAAAATCTAAGAAGTGCTGATTGTCTAGAGTCCCCTGGAAATTGTCACCTGGCTGCTTGTCATTGCATTTCGCATGAGGGGTTCACTAAAATCGCATGCTCAAAATAACCATGATTTCCAAGCTCTCATGATGGAATAAATCATCTTAAATGACAAATCTTTTCCGCATAGATGAGCTTTCACGTATACCTTTAAAATGCGTTTTTCTCAAGATACAATTCTGGGCAACTTTATGAATTTTTTACATCATGTGTTTAGTACTTCTGATAGCCAGATCAGGATGAAATTTTGCCGACATATTTCTTAACATGTGCAGAGTGCAAGTATCTACTTCGAAACTTGATATCACCTAACATAATTATTATGAACCTAAAATAAGCAATTAGTATGGTCTGAGCATTCTAAGACTTTTCACATTAAAATTTTTCTTGTGCATTAAAATGTCTTGTACGCACTTTCTTGATAGTTATTTGTATTCAACAGATAATGTGGAGCAATATGAGCCAATAATGGCTCGAAACAATAAATATTTACTGGCAAAAGAAGTGTCTACAAAAAGAACTATATTTTACACATTGTCGTGGAACAAAACGAAAACTGCAGAACTTACTATAAAATTAATTACATGTTTGAAATCAGCATAAAATCCTATATATACAGCAAAAAATTTCACTGCCTTAGGCTACAGATTAACGCAACTTTTTTTCCGAGTCGCATCTCCCCTTAAGAGAAACCGAGGCGTAGGATGCCACATTCATTCATGATGTCATGACGTGTCTCTCTCTATCTCTACTATATACCTATCATTATTCTTTTTAACGCGCGAGTGGTCTCAGAGTCGGGCAACACTGACGCACTCGCGTGCCGTGGCGTAACAATATGCTGCTCGCTTTGCGAGTGTCGGCATGTCGGCGAACGATCAAGGTCAGTTCATATCGGTCGCGAAAATTGGAACGAAAAGCGGTTGGAAACTTATTGCCACAGACATCAAAGCGGGGTTTATGTACGTTTGAAGCGGGAATAGGGGTAGGTGAGGAAAAATAATAAAAAGCCATAAGCTCAATGCGATTTTTTTCGAATTTTTTGACATTTAAAACATGACTAAGCAAACTGGCACTTTACGGCTTATCTGGCTTTTGGCTAAATAGCTGACTGCCTCATTTCTTTTAGATGCGAAGCAGCTATTTTACTAGGCTGTTTAACGCTGTCCCTCCGTCCGTGCGTCGGTACGAACGCGCCGCAACGTGCTCCCCTCGCCGCAGGTGTTGGAGCGGTGCCAAGTAGGTCAAGCCGCAGCTGCGCGTTGACGTCACGCTCCCCTCGCAGTGCGCGCTGACGTCACTCTCTCCCTCGCCTGCCGCGCGCTCGCCGGAGCACCCGCAGCTGCCGCCTGACGCGCAACGACAAGACCTACGCCAGCCATCGCTTCAAACGAATCTTCCAGCGCTCACCGCAGCACCCGCGTTAGCGCCGTTCAACCCGTGACGCCACCCGTGCGCAACGCTGCTGCTTCGCATCCCATCAGGGTTCCCTTTGGGAAGATTGTGTAAATTTTTTTCTTTTGTGGATTGCCAGAAAAGGTGGGAGGGGGGAGCAGATGGGGAGGGGGGGAAGGAGGCGTATGTAGGCAGTGTGCTAGTGTGTGCAGGTGTGGGCTTGTCCTGCCTGTCTTTAGTCCGGCGTATTGTCGGATCAGCAAGGCATCGCTCACTCTGTGTAGTGGTTTCGCTCGTATCTTCCGGATATTATTTCTTTGCTGACATGTTGTTTCCACTGATGACCCTTCATGAAGGCCACTGCGGCCGTTGCTCTGTCAACTTATACTAGCAATTACGCAGTGGTATGACCACGAGAACGACATCTAAGCGACAATCCAGACAGCTGCGATGGTTGCGGGTGGAACTCCAATGAGTCCCCCCAGAGGTCGTGGAACAGACGCCGTCTTCTAGTGCCCTTATACTTTTACATTTTTCGTTCTTCTGTCGCTTCTATTTGCTTAGAACCTACGCCTTAATTAGTCTATCTGCAGTTCTGAAGTTACGCTAAGTCGCCATCATCCATAATATATTAAGCACTTCGGGAACCTGTCAAGGAAGCTAGTAGCACCAAGGAAGGAGAAAAAGAAAGACCAGCATGCACGGGTGAAGTGCCCATTGTTGCTTTAATATCATTATTAAAAGTTTGGGAAATATACATCACATTAACTGAGAGAAACACTCGAGGAGCATTCGGGCAACTGCCACTTGAAGGCGCACGACACTCCCGGTTATTGAACAAGAGAAAACACACACACACACACACACACACGCACACACACACACACACACACACACACGCACACACACACACACACACACGCACACGCACAAACGCGCACGCGCAAACACACACACGCACACGCGCACGCACACACACGCACACACACACACGCGCACGCACACACGCACACACACACGCACACACGCACGCGCGCACACACACACACACACACGCACACGCGCACACACACACACGCGCACGCACACGCACACGCACACACACGCACAAAGGCGCATGCGTAAACACACACGCACACACATAGAATGAACTCTGAAAACTAGGATATAGATATATACATAAGCGTGCGCAGGGTTCCCCTTCAAGGGGGGGCGAAGGTTCGTCGCAGCGCCCCCCCTCCATATTATGTCAATATATGGGGCTGACTTTGCGCCTCCCCCCCCCCTATCGCCCCCCCCCCCCTACAATGTATAGGGCTGACTTTGTGCCCCCCTTCTCGCCCCCCTTGCCCCCCCCCCCCCCCCCGTGCGCACGCCTATATATATATATATATATATATATATATATATATATATATACCGGGTGTTCAAAGTTAAGCTTTATGGTTTTGTTTTTTTTAATTCGGCTCTGGGAAGAACATGAAAACCACCTTTGCAGATAACTTATATATCCAGGGGGGACACAAAGTGAGGCAAGAATTATCGCTGTCAGGCGCCCAATTAACTCAGATTCAATAATTAACTTTTTAGTGACTGCAGCAAGCAAGCATGTTTATATTGAAAAGTTGAAGGCAGTCGCGTTTATACACAGTTCCATTTGCAAGAATTTTTCTAGCATGTCTGTGCTCCGAGATATCCCGCTGCAAAGTTTAATTGTGGTTTTCATGATTACGCATGCAGGGCGCTCTGGATCAGCGCAATGTTCCTCCCTGATGTGACGAACAGTCATTGCTTGCTTTCGCCAGCCAGTAGCAAAAGGGTAGCCGTTATCATCTTTGCCTGTGCCTTCGACCCGTTGTCAGACTAAACGACGCACGCAACTGCCACGGCACACCGGGGAGGAGTTTGCGCCACTGCTGACTTTCTTGCATGCGTAATCACGTAAACCACAATTAAACTTTGCAGCGGTATATCTCGGAGCACAGACATGCTAGAAGAATTCTTCCAAGTGGAACTGTGTATAAACTCGACTGCCTCAAACTTTTCAATACAAACATGATTTCTTGCTGCAGTCACTAAAAAGTTAATTACTGAATCTGAGTTAATCGGGCACCTGACAGCGATAATTATGGTCTCATTTCGTGTCCTCCTGGATATATAAGTTATCTACACAGGCGGTTTTCATGTTCTTCCCAGTGCTGAATTTTAATAAAACCATAAAGCTTAATTTTGAACACCCGGCATATATTGCCTAGTTTTCAGTTTATTAATTTCAACAGAAAATACGGGTAGCACATTATGCAGCAAGTGGCCTTAAAATCAAGTATTGTCGCGGCAGTTTTCTTTAACATGTTTGAAAACGTGTCAGGAATGGTTAAAGAGAGGCTGAGGCTGACGGGACAAAATGTCCTTATTTTGGTTTACTAAGCAACACGTTGGTTAAAAGTACAAACATGGTCCTACTCACATAGCAATTAAAGAATTCCGTTTGCCATGTTACATAAACACCACTCGATCATGATGCACCGTGCAATTAACAGTAGCCACCCCGGATATCTTCTTCAGAGTGTGCTAAAGGAACCGACATCGGCCCGGCGAAACTGCGAGGAATCCCCTGTTTTTCGAGTCACACGAAGACAAGCCACGCCGGAGCGAAGTCGGGTAAAAGAATTACGTCGGGGATGGCGGTGCGCTGGGAAGGCAGCAACTCGGTGGAGCGCGAAATCAGACCGTCCAGGCGGCACAAAGGGAGACAGAAAGTGAAGGATGCGACAGGGGGAGTAAGACGTGTGGAGTCGCTGGCGCATAAACAAGGGGAACCCGGCTGCATGCAACCAGCCTCGTCCCTTCGCTCTTTCTCCTCCTTGAAACACATGTACCGCGCCACGCTAAAACGGTGCAGCGTTGCGAACAATGCAGACCGAATAAGGGGATCAGCAGGACGCAGAGCACTCAAGGACAAGCTGTCTTTTGTGTTTCAGCATTTATTTATTTATTTATTTATTTATTTATTTATTTATTTATTTATTTATTTATTTATTTATTTATTTATTTTAAGATAACCCTTTTTTTATACAAGAAAAATCAGCTAAAATCCAAAAGAAGGGCAAAAATAAGGCACACTCACTTAGCGCCGTGCCTTTTTCGTACTTGTTATGAGTTTTCATTGGTTTTTCTTGCATGTAAACGTGGATTAACAGACCCAGCTTTTCACGCTTCCCAAGAAACCCCTCAAGGTCATCACTGGGAGGGTACTACATAGATGAGTGGCAAATGAAAATTACACGATAATATATTAGATCTATATATAAAAGGAAAGTAGCAATGTATCGTAGTCGAATAATAATGCTCAATCAAATAAAACGAGTTACCGCAACATAATTAACAGGACTGAAAATAAAAAAAACAAATACATTACGGAGAACAGAATGGCACTACGAGAAAGACGACAAATGGCAATCATTTTTTTTAGATAATTCATTGTAGACGTATTGACTTTACTTGAAGTGAACACGTCTACAATTGAAAGAGCCAGCCGGTTCCGTTCTGTAATGGTTGAAGACGAATGATTTAGCAGAATTTAAAGTGCCGCAAGTGATGCCCTTGATACTGAAAAGAATGTCGCGGCGTCGACAGGTGGCTTATCTATTGAAAATACAAAAGCTCTATGGTCAGCGCTGCATATTATGCGGCGTCAAATGCAGCGTATCAAAATAAAAGTTCATTCCAGTACAACACAAAGATGCAGTTGTCAGGAGTACAGATAAGAAATACCACGTACACTTCGCTTTTTTTTCTGCACCCTAAATATATTCTTATCTCCAGCCATAACGACAGCACCGTTTGTTCAAAAATCACGCAGTGCAAGGCAAGTTCATGTTATTGTAGAAAAGTAGAAAAGAAAGAAAAGAGACATAAAGCAAGTACATCATGCCGTAAAAAAAGTGATGTAGTTTAGCAAAAGTTTAGAACAAGGAGTGCAGGTTGTTGCTGATGTTCGCTTTATGTCCACTAATAGCAAATGATTTCTTCGAGCAAATGAAAACATGGCTTATTTCATGGACCTTGTCTACTAATTGCGCGCGGCTCCTTAAGCAGTCAGGCAGTCAGGCAAAGATTGACATTGCCCAAAGTCCGTGACCTCAGAAATGAATGGAGATAAGCCTAGTGGTGATTGTATTATTAATGCAGCAATTTAAGGATATTTTTCTGTGAAAAGCCTAATTCCAAGGCCTACATGCTTTTTAAGCTTTCCTGCTACGACATTTAAAAAACACCAAATTCGATAGAAATTTCGTTGTATGCGTTGTATGCCTCCGTAGAACGTTTTTTTGAACTTGGTGTGCTACCTGAGTGTAAGCATCACTCCGAGTTTGGGGCTACTCGTAACGCTGCACCGTTTTATGCAGTGACGCGGGTGCACAGGCGCGGTTGTAAGACCGCCGATCTCTCACCGTGCGGACAGCCATGACGGCGACGAAGGCGTCGCTAAAGGCGCACGCCGCTGCGCGACCACAGCGCCTCTCACGGCTGGTGGAAGACAATGCGGCGACGCGAGCGGGCGTATTTATGAGCGTGCATAACTCAGGGACGTCCACCGCTGCGTGACTTCGCGGGCGGCACAAGCTGTCCGATGGAACACACTCCAGGCGTGACCACCAGACGCCCGGAGGCAAGGCGTCCTGCCGTGCCGAGAATGACTGAAGACCAGGCTACACATTATAACGTCTATAATGGTAGCGGTGCTGTGACGAGTAAAATTGACACTCCCTTATAAAAACTCTCATTCCCACTCACGCATTCCTCAACGATGACTACAAGGCGAAAGCCATCTTTTTCTTTTTTTGCTCGAATCATCTTCCCCCACACCCCTTCGAATGGTTTCTGCCTGGTTTTGCGTTGAATAAACTATTGTAGGTCAGAGCTGTGTGTGTGTCGCCTTTCTTTGTCCCCGTCTTCTTTTGCGCTGTGTTCCCTTCAATGTTCAACCAACACGCCCAAGCTTCGACGCTAAGTTGCTTTATTTTTAGTACAACGGGCCATTTTCCATGTTCTGTGCCGTCTTCAATTGTCTTAGTTAGCTACATAGCCGCCGCAACATGCCATGCTCGCTCTCTCGCATACTGCATCCGAGCTAAGATCCTTCCACGAGAAGTGAAATTACTGTATGCTGGCTTCACACCCTCCATTGGTCATGGAGTGAAGATATACAAGATTCTTCGTGCCGAGTGGCAACGCCAGGCTCGTCTACACCGTGACAGCCTTTACCTGAAGCTGCTTCATCTCGACAGACCGTCAACGGTAAAGAAAAAAATGTCGGGAAGTTCTTGCGCTAATCGACAGAGCGACTGAGTTCCTCTGGCAGCTCATGCTTACCATCTTAAGAGACAGCACTCCGAAAAAGCCGCCGCAGCCAAGTAACCATGTGCACACTTTGGGTGAAATCGCTCTACTGGAAAAAGTGAAACAGATCCTGGGCCTTGGACCAAACTTTGCTGTAGAGCCTCGTAAAACACCACATGAACTGCTTGCGCTCGTTAGGCAAGTTGCTCAACGCATGCCGGAGGATGAATGAAACAGGTGTGTCTCAGAGGGTGTTGACATTTCGTTCAGTCAAAAACCACGTTACAGTGGTGTGCAGGCCAAGTCTGTAGCCTCCTTCCTGAAGGCGCAATCCTTAGTGCTTTTACCTTCTGACAAAGAAGGAGGTTTTGCTGTTTTACGTTCGGGTACCTTTAGTGATAAGGCCACTCTTGCTATCGGCTCTGTATTTAGACGTGACGATAGTATCTGTACCTCTTCAAGTTAGCCAAGTCCGCCGCAAAATCAACAAAGCTTAGCTTAGATTTCCTCTTTACTGCTGAAACCCACAAAGACGACTGCCCGCGCTGCGAGTAATTGTAACTGAAAGAGGGACCTGGCAGAAACCTGCCGCCATATTTTCGCAAAGTAAGCTTATTCTGTTAACCGTTGACGACCCCTACTCTGTTAACTGCCGACTTCTAAAATTCCCTATTCGCACACCCCTAAACATATAGGTAACTATGTTATAAATGCTTTGTGTTCCACGAAAACGAGAAAGAAAATATACTGAAAAGACATGACCGAAGTAAAACAAACAAGAAAACTGCATAAATGAGCAGTCTTACTAAATGCAGTGAAAATACAGATGATAGACCAAATGTGCAACATCCCATCATAGTCACGTTGAAGTGACGTTAGAGGGACACTAAAGAGAAAAACGATTTTTCTCGTATCAGTAAATTACTCTTTCAGAATACATAAATCAATACGCTTGCCGGGAGGGGACAATTTGTAAGCGATAAAACGCGCGAAAAGAACATAGGGTTGGCAACGCCTCCTTAGAGTTCCCGCAGCATATGCTATGACGTCACACGTTTTGACGACGTCTACCAGGGCCTGCTTAGTTCCTAATCGGCCAATATACAGTACATTGTTCTCTTAGTCGGCCAGAGACTAAGCATACCGAGTGTCAGAAAATTATGTGGAGCCAGTGTGCCCTAAATAAGAATAAGACATTTTGAAATCCGTGACGTCACGTGTGAAGATTTCGGCGCTAAATTTAAAAATGAAACGTTGACCTGGATATTCCCTTCTATTAATGGTCCTGTGATGGTGAAACTAACGACAATAGAACTTTTTAAGTATAATTTATCAGTCATTGTTTCAATTCATGGTTTCACTTTAGTGTCCTTTTAAGAGAGCGTCTAAAGTTGCCAGAAAGTCATGTCCCCCCCCCCCCCCCCCCCCAAAAAAAAAAGAAAAAAATCACGCCATATCCACGAAGTGAATGATGATGAGTGGGCGAAGCTCGATCGTTTTCATCCATGGCAGAAAGACAATGTGTGGTCTGGAACACGCTTATACTTCATGGTCAGCAGCGTCATCGTCATCACGTGTAGTGGGCACATTCCACTATACTGGAACGCGCTTATACTTCATCGTTATCACGTGTAGTGGGTACATTCCACTATACTGCGTCATCGTCATCTTTATCACGTGGAGTGGGTACATTGCACTACACGTGGATACCTACCTACCTACCTACTACTACTACTACGACAACTACAGAGGAGGGACAGACCCACACCCTAAGGAGCTTCGCGCCTAAAAAAATCACAGCATATCCACGGGGTGAATTTTGATGAGTGGGGCGAAGCTCCGGAGGGAATCATCGGTAAACCGTGAAACTATTCCGTGAAATTCGCCCAGTACATCATATAAAGAGTGTGTAACACCGTGCATATATTAAACATCAAACTTTTAATATACTGTTGGTTTACGTGGTCACTTCATTATCACCGCTTTGTGATCGGTGAAATGCAGGGAAAGTGGTTCTTGTATGGGTGTTAACGTGAAGTTGGCAAACACTACATCGATGCAAGTCCCCCCTGATGGTGATTGGTTTCGGGTGGTCTAACGATATGCATCTGAGTCCATATCTGATTGCCATACGTTGCATCAACCAGTCCTTACTTCTGTCTGCAACGTCGACGTTGAAATCTCCGACGAGTAGAAACGGTCTGTTCCTGTCGTACTTGCGCATTGCCTCGTCGATGAACGCCTTGACGTCCCCAGTGGAGAGATTGGGCGCAAGGTAGACTGTCATGATGACGTTGCCGTCCAAATCGATGGCAGCGTATTCACCGTTGTCGCTCTCTACGGTCGGTGGATCTCGGCGGCGGCGTCGCGCAGCTTCACGACGAGCTTCGCCATCTCGTTCTCGTACCGCAGGATCTTGGCGGCGGCGTCTTGCAGACAGTCGACGCGCTTCGGCCTCGCGGGCTCGCACCTCGGGATTCTGTCTGCGAGCGCGCGCTGCCGCCGCCTTGCGCGCTCGTCGCTCCGCAGGATCCATCCGGCGACTCCGAGTGAAAGTGAAAGCGCGCCGAGACCGAGCGGCTTTTATTACACCGTTCCTCTTGCGTACGTCGCCGCGCCAAATCGAACGATCGCCTTCCTCCAATGAGAAGCGCCACACATGTAGTCGGTACATTCCACTATACTGGAACGCGCTTATTCTTCATGGTCATCAGGCGTCATCGTCATCTTTATCACGTGGAGTGGGTACATTCCACTATGCGTGGCTACCTACCTACCTACCTACGTACTACTACTACTACTACTACTACTACTACTACTACTACTACTACTACTACTACTACTACTACTACTACATCTACTACTACTACTACTACTACAGAGGAGGCCGAAGGTCGCGGGTTTGATCCCGGCCGCGGCGGTCGCATTTCCATGGAGGCGAAATGGTAGAGGCCCGTGTACTGTGCGATGTCAGTGCACGTTAAAGAACACCAGATGGTCGAAATTTCCGGAGCCCTCCACTACGGCGTCTCTCATAATCATATGGTGGTTTTGGGACGTTAAACCCCAGATATTATTATTATTAGATGCGAAGCATCTTATGCTCGGGGCTCTGTCCCTCCCGCGTCCCCCCGTTCGCCATCCCCCGTCCCCCGTCCCCCGTCCCGCGTCCGGCCACTTTCATGAAGTAGGGAAGCGCCCATTATGCGAACCAGAACACTGTAGTAATATGAAGGCCGTCAACCCTAACACAGTCATCAGAGTCATGGCCAAGAACACAGAGAGCTGCTTAGCAATGCCTAGGCAGGTGGTGTCTGTCGCCCAGGTTGACCCCATTCCTTGAGTCATGGCCGAGAGCACAGAGAGGCTGCTTAGCAGTGGCTAGGCAGGTGGTGTCTGTCGCCCAGGTTGACCCCATTCCTTAATCTTGCTTGCATGTGTTTGGAGGGGGGCTTAGTCCGTCCCGCGTCCCACACCACCACAGCGCGTGCCGTCCCCCCTCTCTCTCCTACGCTCACCCCCTTTCTCTCCTCTAGGAATCGTCTACTCTACGGAGCGGCCCACTCTACGGAGCGGCTCCGGCGTCCCACATCCCCAGAGCGCATGCGCCTCCTCTCCCCCCTCTCTCCTCTTGGAATCCTCTACTCTACGGAGCGGCTCCCGCGTCCCACACCCCCCACAGCGCATGCACGTCCCCTCTCTCTCCTCTCCTACGGTCGCCCCCCGTCCTTTCCTCTAGGAATCCTCTACGGAACGACAGGTGGTGTGACAGCTGCATACTCCGCTGGGGGGCGCCACGGTAGTTCCGCGGTATGAAAATGACGGAGCGCGCGCACCTGATTCTCTCTCCTGCGCAAAGCCGCGATGAGCGCCCGGACCACTGCCGTGAAATGAGAGCGGCGACTTTCCTCCCGCTCAAGCTAATTATCTCCCCGCTGCTTCGCATCCACACATGGTTCCCTTTAGCGGAAGATGGGGGATTTTTTTTATTACTACAGAGGAGGGACAGACCAACACCCTAAGGAGCTTCGCCCCTAAAAGCAATCCAAGCATCTCCCCGAAGTGAATCATGACGAGTGGGCGAAGCTCTGGGTATCGTATCGGTGAGTAACCGTACGTTACCCGAGCGTTGCCACATATAATGTAAATTGAGTGACATGAAGTGTATATAGAAATGTAAATTTATTTCGCCTTCCAGTCATCTTGGGCAATTCAAGGTGGATTCAGAAAATTGCTAGAGTGGAAGATATGCCTCGAAAGTGAATCCAAGAACTCGCCATCTTACCGGTGGCAAGATGCTATTTTAATATGGGTAATTTGTTGGGACATATAGTGCTCGACGTTTGCCTTTGTGTTACAGGTTTCCTTGAGAAGCCTGAACACCTAGACACATTTTAGTAGAGATCAACTCGTCAATACTCTTCTCGATAGGTTATTTTCGCTGGGAACAGCGATCTCTTACCTTATAATTAGCCTATGTCTACGCTGAAGTTTATTGTAAAACCTTTATTTGTGTCTCACATATGTTTCGACTATAGCAACGGTTATATACCATGACCACAACGGAAGACAAGGCTAGGTCCTAAGGAGATTCGCCCCTAAAAATGCATGACGCAAACCTGAGGAAGAAGAAAAGCGTAAAAGTCGGTACAACGTGACCTTGAAAGGGAAGCGCACATTACCTTTGCTCAGTTGATTACAGCCATTATCATTACTATTAATGTAACGGTGGTATGGTAGTTGCACTAGCGAGACAAAGTCGACTGCACTGCATTAATGAACACCAATAAATATTCCTTTGCGATCAACTCTAGTGCGGTATGCCGCATTTATTTTATTTTATTTTTTTTTTTGCAGGTGATCATCATCAATCGGGAGGGAGCACGTGGCGGAGCCACTCGGCATTGCCCGGAATGCTTTTTATCATATCGCTGCTTCATAAATATCGCCGCGGGCGCAAAGCAGGAGACAGACAGGCGCCCTGCAGAGAGGCAGCGGCGGCGACGACTGTGGGTTAAGGTCAGAACGATGGCGGCAGCAGCAGTGGCAGCATTAGCGTCGAGCATCGCTGGCGCGTTAATAACGCGCGAGTATGTTGCTTTGGCAACCGTTTACACTGCACCATCGCTGCGGGTCTCCGCGCTGCAGCAAAGCCTCGCTGCAGGAGAATAAAACCCTGCGAAAGGTAGCGAAAAGAGAGAGAAAAAGATAGCGGAAGCATGGGAAGAAGATAATGAAATAAAGAATGAAGGGGCGATAAAGTGAACAAGAAAGAGATAAATAATGAGAGAGCGATGAAGGTGAGAACATTTAAAAAAAAAATGCCCCCACCTCTACGAAGGGAATCGTGAGGAAATGCGAATGCATTACGCGCGCGCTTCACTCCATTTATATATGGTGGTTGTGGTTCGAAGAAGGAAAATGCGCCTAATTTCTGCAGCCCGGTCGGGAGCACGGCGCAGCGCCTTTTCTTTTTTTTATCGCGGGAGCTCCGCCGAGCTCCCGCGATGCGAGCGCCCTCACACACCAGAGCGCGCTCCTCCTCTCCACTCACTCTCCGCTACTCCGCCCGCACCACCTGCTCCGGTTGCTAGGGGCGAGGATAAGCGCGCGCGCCCGCAGCTGTTGCTATGGGAGAGGGAGTGAGAGCGGAGAGATAACACCTGCCGCGGACAACGCCAACGCCGCACAACGCCGGATGCCTGACATAGCACGACCAAGAAATGCATTCGCATTTAAAAGGGGACGGTCTCCCTCAGGCCACGTTGTGCTGACGAAAGCCTCACGTCTGACCGCGCCGATTGCGACGCCTGCTCGTGCCCGTTGATGCCTAATCTGAAAACACGCATGCGCACAACCAAATTTAGGTTAATTACACTGGTTACATTAAAACTTGTCAGGGAACGGTCATTCACGTGTTTTGGTTGACAGTACGTGGTAAAAGCAGAAAAGGACTGCCGGTTATTTGCATGCGTATGGTAATAATGAATCTTAAGCGTCGTGAGTGATAATTCTGTAGAATTGTGAAAGTTATTATAATGAAGAAGAAGCTCTTTCTTGTTTCTTCACTGTAGTTTATTACTTTTTAGACAGATTAGAAATTCGCCCGCAATACGGGGCCATATTTGTTAGTGTCATATTCTTATCACTGCTGTTTGCCACACTTTCTACTGTGAACATAGCGAGTGTTCAATTTTAACCAACGCAATCAAAAGGCCGTTCGCCCGATAGACCGCATGTAGTGATGAACAATGGGCATTTTCTTAAAGAGTTCACCATAAGAAGCGCTTCTGAATGGCATATTTATTTATTTATTTATTTATTTATTTATTTATTTATTTATTTATTTATTTATTTATTTATTTCACATGAACGGAGCAGTCCTACGCTCGTAGATTTTGGCAATCAACAGAGTCGGCGTTGAGGCAGTGTTTATTACCGCTTCGTTCATGACCTGAGTCATTTTGCGATGACATTTCTGACGTAGGGAATGTTAAATATACAGAAGCGAAACAGGTCTAAAATATTCAGAACGTCCTCTTGTCTGCATTTGTGTACTAACATACGACCAAATAATGCTCCTGCAGCAGATGCAGCTTTTTTGGTCTTCCCTTTCCGGCTATCAAAAAACATCAATTCAAAAGACACTGTACATATTAATTCACATAGGATGAAAATAGAAAATGGTATCATGGTGAAAATGCAATTAGTTTTCGCTCGGAACCTGCTGAATCGGAGCCGTGGTTTCAGCGATACATAGACGCTAATTTCTGTGTAACTTCTGCACAAGAATACTGATTAATTTGGTAAGAAAGCCTCGCTTTAGAGAAACTTATGAATTCGTTTTCTCCATTTAGGCAAAGCCTAAGCCCACAAAATGCAGTGCGGATTGCCATGTTTCTTTACTGTCGTAGAGCAGCAAAACTTTTAATTTCCTTTTCTTTTTTTTTTTTGTTTTTTTTTTTTGGGGGGGGGGGGGGTGGGGGGGTCCCAATTTGCCAATACTTTACAACTTTAGTTGCTAACACCAAACGCATCATTTAATCATTTGCCTTCTAGGCTTCTGGTCAACCCCGACTGCACGAAGGCCTTGCATTTCATTTTGGTCAGAAATCAGAATATATTCCTCATTCGAATCAATATTGAAAGGCAGCTTTTCAAATACGTTCACGTATATTTTCATTCCAATGCATTTCATGACATTCTATTCTGTTCGTTTATTTCCGCATTTCCCTTTGCAAGCACAAATGCTATAGACAGGGGCATGAAAGTGGCTGTATGAAAAGCGTGATAACGGCTTTATTTTTGAATATTTGGAGTTCATACTAAATGAAAAGATTGCTGCTCAAACGATCACAAAAACGTGTCATCACTGTGGAAATCAACATATTGTTCTTTTAATATCCTCTGGAAAGAAAAACTCAGCTGCAGACGGTACATGGAAGTCCCGTGGACTCGCGAGAAAATGATCAGTTACTGCACGCTAAAGAATTGCACGGGCGCCTGGTCAGCGGTGCGTCGGTGTCCGCGCATCCACGCAATGGGCCAAACGAGTTGTTCATAATTCATAATGAGGCCGTTTTCCTTGGCCTCAGCCATTACACCTAATGTAGTCGGCGCTAGTTTGTTTCGAATTGCGCCGATGCAACAAGCTCACCCGCACTAAACTCGGAATTAATTTGCTCCCCCCGATTAAACTGTTGCTCGGAGACAGCCATATACTACGCATGCGCGTGACGCGCCTATAACATTCTACGTTCAACGCAGCTTCGGTCTCAACTCCGCCAATACGGGCGGGGAGTCACTGTGCCACAGCTGCGTCCCGATTAAACGGCTCCAAGGACTTCGGGCGAAGTTTTACGACCCGAGCAGTTTCCGCGGTTGCATTGCAAATGAGGCGGTGGCGGTCAGCGCTGCCGGAATATTTGTGGACCAGAGCAGGGCGCCAGCGAGGCACTCGAGGGAAGAGATATATGGAAGTGCTTCAACTTAAGTAACCTCGCCGAGCAACAGGTTAGCGTCTCTGATAAAGCGTTTGTAGGAAAAATAAAAATGAAAAAGCGCTTAGGTGTCACTGTGCTGTCTGTAAGCAAGAAAGGGAGGGCAGGAAGAATGAACAAACTGCATGCATTTTTTTTTTTTTTGCAGTGCAGCTGTTAAAGTGGAACTTAATCCGTGCGTAGCAATGTTCGCAGCGCAGCCTAGTCGGGAGAGGGGGAGAAGTGGATATTGAGAGGGAAAGCATAGCACAAGCCTTGCATATAGAATATTTGAGATATGACTTTCGGTGCCGCATATAGGGAAGTAACCATGTCATTTAGTATCTTTAACAACTAAACGAACAGTGCTACGGTAGACTCATGCGCATAAAAACTGTTGGGTTTATGTAAGGGACACTTCATGACCTTACTAAATTATGTCGCTCTATAAAAAAAAATCAGAAAACATTCGCTTAACAGCCCATGGTGGCGGCACCCATGTGTCTTACGTAAAATCGCCTATACCCAGGACGATGGTGATGAGAAATAAAACGGTCATGGAAAAGGTGAGGGTAAAGCGTAATAAAGCAATCAAGTGCTAAGGCAAGGAATGAGTGAGGCGAGGGAGAGGAGGAACCCGTCCTTGCTTTGATCCCGCTTTCTCCTAGCTTTGCACAACTTTGCTGAGGGTGCCCTTAAGCTCCGCTGGTCATTGGTCTTTGTGATAGCGAAGGCAAGCCTTTTTTTTAAGTGCGTTGCACTTGAGTGCATGGCTTGTGGTTCATCTATAGATCTCATATGGAGTGGTCGCGCTCAAAATCAAGTGGACAATTCAGGCTTGAAACACGGCTACAATTCTCAAAACGGGGTTTAAATAAACGGACGATGTATAAGATAATATTAACAGAAATAACCAAGAAGCAATAGCAATAATTAACAATTGACTTCAAAATCCAAGACCATTCCGGAAACATGCGGCTGACACCCGAGGCGCGCAAGAGAGGCCGCCACAGCCACGCCGAGCGAGCGATCGCTCGCTCCTCCCACCGGTGTTTATATGGCGCTACATTTACAACTCCGCGTCCGGCTCTGTAGGTGCGACATGCAGATTGATCAGTCGGTTAGTCGCTCGAAATACGGGGCAGGTAGCTAAAGAAATGCTAAATGAATTAAAAAAAATTACACCATCTCCCGCTAAAGGGAACCATGTGTAGATGTGAAGCAGCGGGCGCTAACGCTTACACTGGCGGCGGCGTTGACGCTGGCGCTCATCGCAGCGTTGCGCAGGAGAGCAAAATGGGGAGGCGCAAAGCACGCAGTGATGGAGCGGTGTTTCCTACTGGAACAGCGCAATCGCTGCTAATGGGCAATGAGAGACGGAAGACTCGGACTGGACACAGATACCCGTAGTCCGCTTTTTAGTTAACGCGCACGCTGCGAATTTTTATTGTTCAATAACGCACAGGAGAAATCTCCCACCGGCACCACCTTGCAGGTCAAGATCCATTGCCATATATACGGGGTGGCCAGTGAACGGTTGTGCAGCGCCAGCAGTCGGTTTTTTCAACCAAGAAAGTCGCTAGCAGACGCTGCCTGCGTCCGTGTCGCGAGGCGAGAGAGGGGGGGAGCGTAGAAGAGAAGAGAGAGGGGGACGCGCATGCGCAGTGGGAGTGTGGACGCCACGGGCAGGGATGCCTAGAGGAGAGAGGGGGGGGAGCGTAGGAGAGGAGAGAGAGGGGGGGACGCACATGCGCAGTGGGAGTGTGGACGCCGCGGGCAGGGATGCCAAGAGGAGAGAGGGGGGAGCGTAGGAGGGGGAGAGAGGAGGGGAGGCGCACGCGCAGTAAGGGTGTGGCTGCCGCTGGGAGGGATGCCCAGAGGAGAGAGAGGGGGAGAGGAGGTTTCTTATTTATTTTTTTTAAAGGGTTTGTGCATGCGCAGTAAGGGTGGTCACGCGGCACACCACCACCACCACCGGATTAAGCTTCGCCATAAGATGCTTCACATCTAAAATATGTTGTGAATCATGCAATACATTTTCCAGGCGCCATGCCTCGCGTGCCACTGCTGTTGTGTACGTACAGCCGGCCACACGCTCGAGGTATGTCTATAGGATTTTGTTTCGACTCTTCCTTTTGAGTGAACTTACAACTGCTGTCTCGTACAGACGAATGCAATCTCGACACCTCTGATCACGTTTGTTGAGATGTCTGGACAATTTCGCACCCCGAGTGATTGGCCTTGCTTTTTATGACGCTCACAGAGCGCACATAATACGGGACAAAAAAAAAGGCTAAGGGAATTTCGTCTAGGGCATAGTCGTGGCCTCCGCGATCAGCTCCGTCAGCAAGCGGTGAGCTGCCGGAGATGATCGCGGAGGCCCTAGTCAAGCATGTACATTTATCTCTCATAGGTGATGTAAAGATAGGCGGAAACAAAGAGTATTTTCTAATATTAATGTAGTCCCATTTTAAGCGATGTATGCGCATGTATGTATGCACATACATGCGCAGAACCTCTGGGTGAGTTCTGCGCATGTATGATCATTGCCATCGTTTTACGTCAGTAAACTTTCTGTTGATGTCTCGCAGCCATTATCTTTATGGGTCCCGTGATTGTTGCTTGGCGCTTGTTGAGGGCACAAGTTCAGTTACCGCCAACTAAACGAAATTTCTGCGTGAAATAGATGACGGCCCACGAATTAGCTGGATCACAGCATACATCTGGTTTCGAAGATCCGATTGCGCGACCACTGTGGAGGGGCATATTGTGCGCGAGAGAATACGGTATTCGCCTGTGCGCGCCTGCTGTGCAAAGCGCTCGACGCCTTCGGTTCTCGCGCTGTAGTACTATACGACAGTGCGCACGTACTACACGGGCGGTTACTAACTGCCGCGGCACGTTTTCTAGATTTGGGTCTGCACCAGCTTGCAGCGGGGCGGGCGGGGAGAGAGGCCGGGGAAAACGTTTAATACACGTCACTTACCTCGATGCAGAAACTCTCCGACGCAACGCTTTAACGTTCACCCGCAAACGGTCTGTTTGTGTGTCTATGCACGCGGCAACGTCAGCCTCAAGTCGCACGTCGCGCTGCACTTCCTACGGAAATGGAAAGTGGCCATCACGAGGCTGCATGTTCGAAAGCACATGCTACGAAAACTGTACCTGCGAGCGCGTGTGCGCTTGTAAGCGCTTTAGTAAATGTCGTGCATCCTAAGGCGTGCCCGTGCGTGCGCAGGCTCGGACGTGGTATTTTATATGCCATACAGGGTTTAGGAGGTGTACGATGCGGGGAAAGATTTTGGAAGGGGTTACCGAAATGTCGCTTAGTTATGCGCATAATGTAGTTGGCCACACAGTGCTTTACAGCTGGGCCATTGAGGATACCCGCTATGAAGTTGTAAGAACGTGCTCACAAAATCGCACACAACAAAAAAGAATGAACCAGCGACTGAGCGTCATGACGCCGTATCGCCCCCCTTTACCACCCCCTGCTCCTCGCCTTCGCACTGCAGTGATAAAACTGCAATTTAAAAATGGGCGTTGGCCAAACTTTAGGTCATTATGCTGGAGCAGTGGCGGCGCATTACGCAGCTGCTCGACTGCCTTCGGCGTTAGCGGAATGCAGACTCTGTAAGGACTAGCATTTGTTTCGTAAAACGCACCGACAAACTTACTGATTGCCGTTGAGGTGAGGTTCACGAAGTTCCTTTTAGCTGCGGGCTCTTCTACGTAGGGCAGGTAGACCGCCGTGTTAATCAAAGACTAATGAAGCATAAGAGGTCGCCAACTCGAGGCTCACCCTCTAATCTTTACATAGTCGATAGTGTAAACGCACGCCTCAATTCCATCAATGCGCTCTGTCATAGCCGTGCAAGAAGGATGAAACGCGTCTAGTGGTTGGCGCCTGGAATCATGATGGTATTGGTAGTGCATGCGTGAGCTAACTGCCGATTATGTAACACAAATAAAAGATCAAATGCCTGAACAGTTACTCTCAACTACACCCACATGCGTGGCGGATTCATAGGTGTCGCCTCTTGCCTGGGCGTGCGCAGATAAGTTTTTGTGCCAACTTTCTTTTCAGCCGCTCTGTGCCTTTTTCAACAGTTAGTAGGCGTTTGTGTTGTCCCGACTTCCTTCTTGTATCTGCTTCTGCACGTCTACCGTTTTTTGTTTTTATTATACCTATAACAACTTGTGGATTCCTACAGCGATAGTTGATCTAAGTTATTTTAATGCTTATAGCACTTCCTGGTAACTAACGAAAGTTTCGCTAACCATACCTAATTGTTCCCACCTGCCTAAACTTTTTCGCATTAACACAACACATCTGCTATTCTCACGCAGTGGGAATAAACAGTGTTTTTATTGCGATAGCAATTATATGGACACTCTTGGCTGGTTTTCGCCGTCGGCGTCGGCGTTGGCGTCGGCGTCATTTGCCGTATATGTATATGTATATATATAACCGGCCCCGCCCGTCGTTCGTGAGCGTGAAAAGACGCGAGGGGGGGGGGGGTCCCTCGAGCGACCTTCGATTTTACGAGCGGGGGGCGCGCGCGTTATCTCCCCTTCTCGGCGGCCGACAGCGGGGGGCCGGTGTACCCTTCTACGTGCTGCGCTCTCAACGCGAAGAGAATTCTCTTAAACAAGCGTTTTCTAGAGTTGCGTGAGATCGGATCCAAAAAGAGTTAGCTGCCAGCCTCACTTCGTATAACATTACAATTTTTTGCTATCGCATTCATTGCTTCACCCTTGCGGTGAAACTGTGACTTTTTTTCTATAATATTGACAACCCGGATGAGGAGTAGTAGGTGGATTCGCCTAGTCTTCGTGCTTGTGGCTTTGTTTAGTGTTGTGTTTCGAGGTTTGTTTTCGTCAAAAAGACGGCTCGTTGGGGATCGCATGAGCTGATTTGAATTGGTGAGCAAAAAGGGGTCAAGGCGATGAAGTGGGACTTCTGAACTTTAGCTGAGAGAGAGAATAAGGATAAAAGAAAGACAGGGAGGTTAACCATGGCTGAGCCCGGTAGGCTACCCTGCACTGGGGAAGGGGGTGAGGGGAATCAAATTTAGAGAGAGGAGGAGAGAAAAGTCGCTGTTGCCGTCGACGTGATGGCAGTTCGGCGCTTAGCATCACAGACGGTGAGTCGGTAGCGTGGCTGCAAGCCACACGGAGCCACAAGGAGTCGAAAGAATGAAGTTAGGCAAATCCATGTAGTACCTATCACTCACTCCTTATCTGGCTGAAGCGCGACACGTTGCAGCTCCCATGGACTCTAGCGCCAGATTCCACTACAGCGTACTTGTATGAAACTCTATGGGAAGGAAGAAAGCGTCACCGAATACGTTTAACCATCAACGTGCTTCCGTTTACGTCATTTGCCATGCGGTGAAGGTGAGAGACCGAAAAGGGTGCATGGCAAATTATTCCGCTGATATACGTTTAGGAAAAGGCAAAAAATGTGTAAGAAGTATTACGAGCGACGAGACGTGTACTGCGTATATGTAGGATATTCCCGTGCCACGTAGCAGTCTTGCAAAAAAAAGTGCCCAAATAAAGGTCATCTAGCTAACAGCTCTCTGTGGGTTCGTATTGACAACATACTGCATGTTGACAGATAATTTATTTTTAACGCGATAGCGTTAAAGAGCTCGTCTCGCAGAAATTCTGGCGTCGGCGCCGGTGTCGGCGTTGGCGTCGTTGGTTGTGAGCGAAAAATCATCATCTTGTCCGCAACCGAGAAATCGAGAAAGATGCAAATAAAATAAATAATAAAAATTACCGGGTCCGAGTGAGGATCAAACCCGGGCTGTCTGCGTGGCAAGCACGTGTTCAACCACAGAGCCAATATATTTGTTGAAACTGCTATGAAAAATCAAAAACACATTATGAATGTCATGTGGTGGAAGGAGTCTTCTTAACGCATCATATATTGCGTGGCCGAAGCGTAGAATCACGTCAGGCGTCAAAAGATGTGAATTCAGCAACGAGTGGGTGTTTTAAAGGCCCACCCATTACAAAGTGCTAAGACAGATTTAATCATCATCAGCAGCAGAACTATAGTGAACAGATGCGTAGGTTCGCGTTCAAGGCGAAGCTCACGCATGCTATCATTTTTATATTCAAGCGTCAAATCACGCTTTAAATCGTCGTGATTGATTGTGATAGGGCAGTGCCACTTTAAAAAAAAAGAACACCTATTTCTTTTCGTTTTTTTTCTTTTGCCTGTTTCAGTACAGACAATGTAGCTAAGGAACGTAGAGGAGACATTATTTGTAGCCTTCTAAGTGTACTATAGTTATTTTGATATAAATGAAAAAAAGTTAAAGTGGGTGAAAAAAAAAATCACAGCATATCCACGAGGTGAATGATGGTGAGGTGGGCGAAGCTTGAGAGGTTATGGTTGATGCCGTTAAACCTCCGAGAAGTTCGCCCGATAAAATCATCATGCAAACACGTGAGGTACGGTGAAGAAAACTTTTATTGAGATTTCAAGTTACCTTTATATATTACGCACTTGTGGTCGGAGAAGTGCACAGCTAGCGGCGCCAACGTGCACTCCGAGCAGCGAGAGCAGCGGACCCCGAAAGGCGAGCCCGAGAAGCGGCGGCCCTCCGCGCCCGCTGCTTCGCTTCGTCCATGCCCCACCAACGATTCGACACATACGGCGACGATGCAGGAGACTGAGAGAGGCACTCGATCGCCGCGCACTCGGGCAAAGCGCGCAGCAGCCAATCGGAGAGTAGCGGCAGAGTAACGCCATCTAGGAAATGAGACGGGAAATGGTCATCTCTTCTCATGGCCTCCGAGATGGCAGGTGATACTGGGGGTTACGCGTTACGCCTGACAAGGTTAGACTAAGAGGAGCTTCGCCCCTAAAAAACTTGCTGCAGGTCGGGACAGAACCTACAACCTTTGTAAAATGCATCCGAACGTTGTGGGTTCGGAAGAGATAACGAGCCCGAAGGGACCGAGCCTACAACGCGAAGGTTGTAGTTCGGTTCCAACCTGCGGCAAGTTGTATCTTCACTCACTTTAATTCATTTTTATTTGTGTCGTAATTACTGTACAACAGTTAAAAGACTACAAATAATTTCCCCTATGTACGTCTCTCGGTTTCATTGTCTGTTGGTTTCATCACGTTAGACAAACAGATGAAAGAGGAGACGATGTGCGGGATAAAAGAAAATATGAGAAGAAATTATATTTCGATAAATGGCTGATGATTTATAGTACCATATGCACTCTACTATACGAGACCAGTCGGCCGTCCCTACAGAATTTTTTTTACAAGTAATAGGTGGATTGCACGTAATCTCTTTTAAGAGACGCTTACTTTTGTGCACTGTAATGCCTTCAATTCCTTTTCTGCACTCACACCAGGAGTCTCACGTGACTTGTGGCAAAATTTAAAGATATGCACGTGCAATGTCGTTGCACAGAGCCAAGAATATGTTGCATGTTACCGCTTCGAAGAAGCCTAATATTTTGTTACCTAATTAGGCAATTAGTTGCTATTAAATTACCAATCACCTTCTAAACTACAATTAAAGCGTCAATAAGAAAATTGAAGGACACCGTAAGGAAACATCGATTACAGCTTCTTTTTGCTGCTTATGAGCTAGAAAAACGTTGTCAGCAAGCTTGAAATACCAAGCCGTATATACACGGAAAGCGCTTGCGGCTATAATAATTAACTAATGTCACCTCATTACGTAATTAGGCGATATACAGAATATGACCTGACTTGCCACAAGCAACGATAGGCAACGTTACGTCGGTGAGTTGGCAACGTTACTGAACTAAAAAAAATGAAATGTAGGCATACAAACCCGTTAACTGCAGAGTGGCCAGTTATCGCGATAAGCGCTCGACGTAAATGAATTTCCGCAACATTAAGAGAGCTCGCTACCACACCGATGGTAAACGACAGCAGGCAACAACATCGCGGGAAACAGCTCCTTTACACGCGATAGTCATCTTCATCGAGGCAAATATGTAAAAAGAACGTGTTCTTGTTATGGTGTGGCTGACAGCTTGAAAGCCTCCGCACACATGACACGCAGGTGGCGACATTTGACGCGGCATCGAGGCACGCTATTGAGCGTGGTGGTATACGGACCTCATAAAGGAGCGTAAGCGAACAAACCTCTGCGGCAATTCACAATCTATGCTGTTGTAGAAGGGATGCCGTGTTTGTCGCTAGGTCCGCATTTTTCTCTACAACTGCTCTTGCGTGACGCCTAGTGGCATTAATGCGATGGACAGACCGCGACAGATTGTACCTATTGTGCGTACACCATTGCGGCATCGTTCGTTGATTTCTTCCCTCACGCAGATCCTTTCACGGGCAACAGAAATTAAGTGGCAATTCTCGACTGCTGCTTTTTTGTGAGGTTCCTGTCGTACTCGACTGGCTGTAGCTGCAGCATTGACGAGGCTGCCGTTATAGGCGACTGGTGAAGTTGTTTTAACTGAGGAGCAGTTTAAGGCAGGTCATCGCCTTCAAAAACACGTTTTTTTTTTGTAAAAACTGTTTTTCTTTTAATTTTCAAATTCCCTGTTTATTCAATAATGTTTATAAATACGAATTAGGCTGTTAGCTCAAGAAACTAAAGAGTAGTGACTATTTTCCAACCCCTTCTAGACGAATACGAAACCGAAATTGAAGGTTTCTGAATCCACAGCACCTGTCAATTTGTCATAAGTGTGTATTCATATGCATAATACGAATTGCTAAGTTAAGTGTTCTAAAGGCTTTGGAAACATTTTGTGGGGCATAACGTTTTCGATTTATTCAAAATTTCCGCTGCGGTATGTTGCGCGCGCATGCGTTCACCTGTCTCCGCTTTGTCGTACGCCACTTCGAGCTCTGGGATTTATTCATGGCTTTACAAGGGGAAAATTATAGTACTCCGCGAAATACAGGAAGATGTAGGATGAAGAGGAAGCATCAATGCAAATTAGGGAATCAATATAGCAAGCATGGACACACAGTGGAGCACGTAAACTTCTGTCAGCTGGAGACACAAAACGAGCAAGAAAAAACTGCGTGCTTCAGCTCGCTCAAAAGGAGATCATGCCGCTTCAAACGAGGGCCTATAAGCTATGAGCCCGATGAATTTTAGACATATTGAGCTTTTCTTTATTACATGGACATTCAGTTCAACCTTTAAAGCCATTTCACTCAAAAGATGATTTTTTCATCCTACCGTTACGCGAACAGCGATAACTTGCCTTGTAATAAATATTTTCGCAGAAAATTTTGTTTGCTATTTCTTTATATATGGAACTGTGCATCCAAGCAGAATAAATGAACACGAGCCGTAAGTTTTGTACCGTGGCCAACTGTGGGCAACACAAACCTGCCGAGTATGAACTTTACAGTATGCTTACGATAACGCACCTCAGCTTGGAAATGTTTAGGCTGGGGTAATTAGACGCAGCTGCAGAGGTTATTGTCCTTATTACATACCTGCCAGGTCGTGTTTGAATCACACCTACCAATTTCTAGTTAACACTGTTGGCGCAACATGCATCTTACGGCCACTTTCGATTTTTATAAATTTCATTTTTTTTTTTTACATTTTTTCGAGATTTGCTTGTTCTGAAACTTCGAACTAACTCAGCCTTACAAGCCGAAAGTATATGTGTAATTTCTGTACTATGCGTCATTTTTTTCTCGAAGGTGTGGCCTACCTAAAGGGACCGCCCTGTCCTCCTCTCCTGTCTTGCGTTGGCATCACGCAGATCCCACGTTTGATGCACGTTTGGAACGCTAGCGCTTGCTTGTCCGTGAACTACAGCGTCGCTGAAGGGCGAATTCGTCCGTCCGAGCCAGTGAAGCGCCCGCTTCGGTAGTTAGCCTCAGATCTACGAGAGAGAGAGAGAGAAGCGAAGGAGAAACACCAGCGCCGAGACTTAGACGTACCTCGCTCGGAGCAGCAAGCAGTAGAAAAACAGTTGAAATGGGACCATGCAGCGGAAAACAAATAATCGCCGAACTAATGAGATAATCACAAGAAAAGAAAAAAAAAAGGATAAAAGACATCTAATAATCACGCGACAAGGACAGAAGTAGCGCAAAAGAGCAGATAAACACAAGAAAAGAGCCACAAAAGAACAAAAAAAGAAAACAGATAAATATAATCTAAACAGAAGGAAAACACAGGCGATTCGATCATGTTCCCCAGTTCGAACAGCTTTCACTTGGGATGGAACTGGCTTTGATTATTTTCTCTTTGTGTGCCTTATTGTCGATCTGTTTAATGATGGGGTTTCGCCCAGAGAAATACATGGACTCTCAATCGGATAGGTGCTGCCGAATAATATTATATTAAAATATTGCCACACACGCTGTTTTCTTCCTAGCTTTTATGTCATCACCCATTACAGGTTTAACTACTGCCTCGCGCAAATCGCACCTGAGCGACTGGGAACGATCCAGGTTATCTTATAAGCTCCCGGTGAAAGTACGCGAACAACGCGAACATTAGAGTTTATTCTGGAACTTACCCGGTCGCTAGCGCTGTGCTGGAATCTTCGATGGCATATGTATAAATGCCGACGCGCTTTACCACTTGGCAGAACCCTCGACGGCCGACAGTGTTCTGGCCGCTATTAGTGTAAGGCTTGAATCGCTTGTGCTTTGACCCTTACATTTTCAGGGCACAAGTTCACCCAAATGAAGAGTTTCGGATTGATCACACCGACAGCTGCCTTCGGCAGCGTCACGACCACGTGACAATATGATAAATGCGAAGCATTTGTTTGCGCACTGCAGACACCTTGAGTGTTTCTATCTATCTATCTATCTATCTATCTATCTATCTATCTATCTATCTATCTATCTATCTATCTATCTATCTATCTATCTATCTATCTATCTATCTATCTATCTATCTATCTATCTATCTATCTATCTGTCTGTCTGTCTGTCTGTCTGTCTGTCTGTCTGTCTGTCTGTCTGTCTGTCTGTCTGTCTGTCTGTCTGTCTGTCTGTCTGTCTGTCTGTCTATCCAGTCGCCTACGTCTGGGTGCTCTCGTGAACAGCGAAACAATTCTTAGTCGGAGCTTTCATGTCCGGGGTCGGTGTAGAGCTGACCACGTGGCCTCGTATTGTGGCGAGAGTGAGCCTTGGGGGAAAGGGGAAGGCTGCGCCGTGCTGAGAGAGGCGAGTGCTTCCTGCGAGAGGTGACGGCGAGAGTGGGGGAATGTCGAGGGGGCAACCTTCGAGAAACCCGCCAAGATGGGGTGACGGCGAGGCGCAGTGGCGTGTAAGATAGCGTGTCAGTGTCAGTGTAAAGAACTTTGCGCTTTCAAGATGGAGGGCATTTCTCATTATTCCGATAGAGAAGCTGCCCGACGTGAGCGTCAGCGAGAGTTGACGCGAGAGCGGTCATGTCGTCACCGAACCGACCGCGTTGTTCGCGCAAGAGAGGCCGAAGCTAAGCGCCAACGAACGGAAGACTTGAAAAATATAGAAGTACGACATAGCTTGATGAAGGATCGAAACAGTGAAGCTTATCTTCACTGTTTCGATAGTGTTCGTGAAGTGGAGCTGGCTCATTTTTTTTTTTTTCATTTCACTGACATTTCTAGGAAGCAGAAAAACAATGATACTTAGTGGATGGGATGATAGAAACTGTCCAATCGGACGTTTTGCAAATTGGTCTGAAACTTTACAATTAGAATTTTTTACCCAGCTTCGTTACTTTAGAAGTTTGTTGATTAACTTTGTCACTGCGGCGCAGACGCTAGTATGACTGCCATGGTCGGGAATCAAATCCACGACATGGCTGTGACGAAGAACCCCATACAAAGCTAGGGAGCCGCCCCTGTGGGTGAATAGATCTATTTAACATTAAATTCTTACACTTGATATGCTTGAAACTCTTTTTCATCATGTTCAATGTACTTAAAATCCAACACTACATTCCATACAGGCTTTTAAAGATTTGTATTTTTTCGAATAATTCGAAAATTAAGTGCAGGCAAACGCCCTTTCGCAAGACGACGGGCATCGGAGAACTAGCTTCACAAGTCGAGATTGTAGTTTTCGTGTTTCTCTTTCATGTAAGTGGCAGTCATGGTTTAACGCACAAATAGCGACGTAGCACACTTCAT